>VYXB01007918.1:358301-379200 GCA_013397135.1 Pachyramphus minor
AAAAAAAAAAAAAAAGAAATGCACAGAGGTTATTCAATCTGTGCAGTACTTAGAGGGCTCCTTTCTGAGAAGGAACCGAGTGGACAGACGGAGTATGAGAAGTCCCATGGCAGGATGTGTCAAAGCTGAGAACCACAGGATTTTGCCATTAATTCATTAATTTCTGCTACAAACTTTGCCCTTCAGTGTTCTTAAGAGACCTACCAGTACAGCCAAATTTACTATGATGAACTATAGTTGTCTTTAGCTGAGAAAGTTATAATTTGCTACTAAATATTTTCTCAAGAAAGTGTCAGGTTCCTTTATTCTTTTAAAGGTGCATTTTTATTTGATGTTAAGAAATCATTTGATAAACCTGAAAGAGAGAAAAGAACTATTTTGAATACTTTGTCTTTTAAAACTGCTACTATTAGAGATTACCAAACTGCTTACCTGGATTTTTGTTGCTTAGTATGATTAAAGCACTGTAAAAGAAAATATACTTGAATATACTACAGTGTATTTCAAATAACATGATTTAAACTAGTAAAATTTTAAGTCAATCAGCACATGCCTTCAATGTTTGGAATCAGACCTCCATGTACATTTGAAGAAATTTTATATGCTCAATGTGAAAAGCAGTGGTGCATGAAAGTAAAGTGTTCAAGAAAGGACAACTCCTATCAACTTCTCCTTACCTTATTGGAATATAAAATAGAATATTGAATTTTGCAGAGATATTAGGGTTGGAAGAAAGCATTAGAAATCTCTTCCACATTTAAAATGCAATGTTACAGAACATCATATTGCAGTAGTGAAATCATTTTTCATCACTTCATGGCAAGCTCTCTCTGCTCATTTCATATATTTAGCCTTGGCAATACCATTTGTTATTAAACAAACTGCCACCCAGGTGATCATTATTAAGTGTAGAAATTGCTCTAAGCATCCACAATTATTCTGGAAATAAGGTTATGTCTTCTTATTTCTAAACACTAATATATTCTGTGATTTATATACTCTGATTTGTCTGTTTGTTTACCTAGTTTGGATTACACAATATTTAGTTCATCTGTTGTTCTATTGATTCTCTTCTTTAGTTTATGGCTAATTACATTAAGATATTGCATAAATAATTAGCTATTTCAATATCTATTTTATGCAATGCCTTCTGACCCCTAACATCCACACACCATCCTCTCATGTATTACTTTTCCCTCCTACCTTTCTACCAGCTTTTCTCAAACATAACTTGCCTGTATTTATCAATTACATGTTAACAATCCTTCAACAGCACTCAAAAATTCCTGCAGGTATGTCTCAAAAAATCTGAAGAAATAATAGCAATGAAACCCAGCGTTACCTTCCAGTGATGGATCTCTATATATCCTAATCTATCTCCTTTTAGGTTCTAATTCTGTATTCTCTAACTTTATTTCTTTAATTTATTTTACTTTACTCCTCCTCACATATCTGTTCTCTATCTTGCTGGAATAAAAACCAAAACTAAACAGAATTTTAGGCAATTGCATGTGCTAGATTAGATCCTTGTAAATCAATTGCTAGAAATGGAGTTATCAAACCCAGAATTTTTTAATTCAATTCCCAAATATCAGCATTGTTCTGCAGGCTGACAGAGAAAATATTTCTAGCTATAGGAATGGAAGTCAGATATCAGTATTTATTCCTTTAACTGCAAATAATAAAAACATCCAGCCAAGTAGCAGGTCATGTGGCTGTGGGAGCCTCACCTACTTTCTACCTGCTAGATGACAGTCCACACACCTTTCAAAACATTTCCAGAATACAGTGAAATTCCAAACACTTGTAGGTAACAGTGAAAAGTCGTATTGAGCCCTCAACATTTTTAAGGGTTGAATAATTACAGCTTTTAAGGAACCAGTTCATGAGTCACAGCTGTGCTGTTGAATAAACTCTGAGCATGTTCAGAATTAGGGGAAAAAAAAAATAAATTCCAGGTCTCTGACAGCTCACTGACACTGATCCTTGATTAAATGACTACCAGCCTCTCACTCTTGAATATCTGCAGGAAAACACTAAGTATCACAAAGAAGATGTCATGTATCTGCTGTTGGTGTAAATGGGGGTTTCTGCTCCACCAGCACTTGCTGTAAGCCTTGGATGTCATGAGTGCACTCTTTTAAAAAAGTAATTAAACATAAATTACTTCTGTCTCTCTCTCTTACTGGCATACACACAGAGTCTTATCCTTCATGTTTAGTTGCTGACATATCTTGGACTTTATTACATAAAGTAGTTTAAATGCAGATGCCTTGTCTTTCCATTTAGGGTGTAAATTTTAGAATGTATTCTTTCCCACAGAAAAGTTGAGTTAGATGGGAAAACAGGAAGGAATTTAATCATGCCAGCAGCTAGGGACACGTTTAATGCATTAACAAAGTGATATTTAATGCGCCCAGTGGGAAATGTTAAATCTTCAGGGTTCTGTTTTAATAGCCTAAATCTTACTCTTTCAATAACTGCAAAGCACTGAACTTTTTGTTTACCTCGAGCTACAAAACAACTTTAACAGGCTTGTTATAAGTGGAACAACATGATCCAAGGTTTTATTTGGTTTTGCACTCATTTGGTCTATAACTTGCAGAACAAAATCAGGAGAAACAAAGAGAAAGGGCAGAAGTAAACAACAACAAAAAAGTAGCCAAACTCATTCAATGTTGTTACTTAACTAAAATGCTTCTCTAAGAGTAATTCCCAATGTTTCCTTGTAGATTCCTTGGAAAGTGAAGTGTACAAAACTCATGTGATCTTGGACTCAGTATTGCATTCTGAGAGGTCATGTGTTAGTTAGAACTGACAAAGGTATTAGCATTTCTGATCCTCTGAGTTTAGACACAAATCCACCATCCTATTACGTAACTTAATCTTATACAGGAAACTAAATACCCTGGTGAGTGTAACTCATCCCTTTTACACTATGTTTCATGAGTTAATCCCTTAAAAAAATCACGGTTCAGGTCATGATCCTAATGTTTGCAATTTTTTATGTTATTAGCCAACACTAAAAGAGGAAGTCATTGATAGCCCAGGCTTTGTTTTAGCTCCTAACAGTTTGGAGAAAACATTAAATCTGATTTAAATGATTGTACTGATGTTTATCAAATGATCATTTCTAATAAATTTTAGTCAGTTTACATTTCTCTTCATTTTTTAATTTAAAGTACATCTTTATTCTTTTAATTGAAGCTAGAAAAGCTGTGTGGACGTTTTTTGTTTGGGTGTGGTTTTTTTCTTTTTCTAGCTTAAATCTGTTTCTTTAATACATTTTCTTTATTAGAAAGAGAATAAGCTGAGTAAGAACATTTATTGCTCTGCATCCTTAGATCAGTGTGGTTTATTTTTTGATCGTTATATCTTTTATTAGTGTTATCCATTTCTATTTTAACAGAAGCCGAAGTTTTTATTTTTGTCTTTTTGTTCTATTTAATAAACTCTATTAACTATCACTATCTTTTACCAAAACAGATATTTTATAAATATATAGATATATAGATATATAGATATGTATTCAGTAGCAGTTGGAGAGGTTACAATTTATTTTAATTTCATAGAAATTATAACAAATTAAAAGTTAACAGCATTAGATCATGAGACATCTCAGTAACCTCCTGGAAGTATCTAAATGCTTGTTTAATGCTTATTTCTTGCACTTTGAGTATATTTATTTCAACAAAATATTTTCTATCTATGATATGTATTGCCTCTTAAGAAGCTTAATTCAAAATATTTGCAACCCCAAATGAGGAGACAGGATCTTGCATCAAAGAATCAGAAGAGTATGTTAAAATTATATTTCCTTCAGTAACTTAAAAAAAAAAAAAGTCTGAAAGTTTAAAAACAGAAGGTAGTAACAACAGTGTTTTGCACCAAGTATCTTATTTTTTTTCTCTCTGAGGATCTAGGTGTGCTATTTCAGGTTTTGTAAAATCTTATGCAATACCATTAATAGTTAAAATGTTTAGGAAAGCATAATATTTAGAGTTAAGAGCTTGTCTTATTTAACTCGCCCTCTATTCTCCCATATTTGTTTCTACCACTATATATATTATACACTATATTCTCCCTGCTCCAAACAGCTCAAGCTTTAGTTTGTTCCCTTTCTTTCAGGGAGAATGTACAAGAGATTTGCAAATTGAAAGAAACAGATGAAAATAACAGAAGTTTCTGGATGTGAAATCTGGCCATTAAAAAATCCCAACTAACCAAACAACCAAAAAAAAAAAAATCAACAAAACCCAACCCAGCACCAGCCACCATCACTACACTGTTGGATTTTGCAAGTGCCTCCATCACAATCACAAAGTAGTCCTCTTTTTTTTGTTTTTTTCCCACTAAATTTCTCAGGCATTCTGGTGACTCCCACTCTAGAGGAAAGCCAACTTAAAGTGATAAAAGTGATAAAAGCAACAGAAGTGATAAAAATGATAAACACTACTCCCCATCTGGGCTCCCACTAACTAGTCTGTCTTGGAAAGATTTATCAGCTGAAGCCTCCAGGTAGAAAACAAAGTGTGTTAATGCTAGTTTGGCCAGGGGATTACTCCTCGGAACATCTTAGCTCTATTCATGGCTGTGTTTTCAATTGCATGTGTAATTTAGAGCAAATTGCTGACAATCTCCCTGTTCTTTCCCTCACTGAAGCTAAAAGTGTGACTTCTCCTATCGTACAGCACTTTAAAGCTGGTTACAAATGTTATGTGATCAATTATTGCTAGAAAGTTGAAATTAAATGCATATTTATTGCATTTTTTTCCTTCCTTTTAGTTTCATGTAGGTGTTTAAACTGAAATTCATAAACGTATCCCTGTTTTACTCTAGTACCTTCTTTAGCCTACCTAAAAAGTCTGCAATGTGTTTCCAAGCAAAGAGCTTAGTACTTTTTTTTTTTTTTTAATGGGCAAAATTCCATTTTGGCAAGCCAAGCTCAAGTACTTTCCACTCACGAAACAAAACCTAAATAATAGCAGCATCTCTAGAGGACACCTTCAGTGACTCATACAGACTACACTGGCACACACAGTAGAATGTCTCAACCTTGACTCCATTAAAACTGACATAATGGAGGATTTTTTCAATCCTTCTGAGATAATTTGATTAGATTTGAACCCGTGTTATGCCCATACAGATACCAAATCGTCTACTAAATTGTTGTATAACCTCTTAAAAATGTGTATCAGTCAAATATTTTTAAAGGTTCTATTTACAGATACAATTAGTCACCTACAAACCTGGTTAACAAGGTGTTACTGTACCACATATGCTTTTCCTTTGACTTCACTGCAACCTGAAAACAACTAAATGCTACAAGGGGTAAGTTTGTTATTAAACATGTCCAGCAGTTCCTTTTCTCTTTACATTTCTCAGACAGACTAAATAACTTTTCATGCAGATGTTCAGAAAGGCTTTACATTCCATGAAAGAGGAAAATTTGGTCTGTAGTCACTCGGAACTCTCACACTGTCTGTGATTTTTTTCTTATAAATAATAAATAATAAATTTTGTCTTCTTCTATAAACCAGCAGAAAATCTCAATCTTTCAGAAAAAGCTAAACTTTCTTCACATTCTCTATGCACTTACAAATCTTATGTCTAAAATCACATTGTTAAATAGAAAATGTATTAAGATGGTACAACCTTTAGGAAAATGCATATTTTTGGTCTGATGTTTTCCTTAAATTATTAAGTTAAAAATATTAAATTAGAATGAAATTAATTAGACTTTCAACATTAAACACATTAAAATTTAAGAAATTTCTTTCTAATTGGAAAACCAATGACTATTAATGTTCCCAAAATGGCCAGTACTTATACAAACGTAATATGACATTACATTTCTTTCTACCTCAGCAGTCTGCACAACTTTTAAAAAGAAATCCTAAGCTCCCTCTGTGCAAAACTCCAAGTTTCACTTCTGTTCAAATTCTTCCCACATGGGAAAAAATCTCTGTGTTTTAAACTCAGAATATCCTCACTGAAACCTCACTGAAATCAGATTTAGTAATTCCATAGGCTCCTGTGTGGGTTAGATCAGATCTAGAAGATAGTAAGTACTGAATATCTGAATTACCTACCAGCTGTTATTGTCATTTTCATGGCAAGAGTTTTTAATCCTAAAGCTCTTTGTTCTTTGTGGACTGCGTTCAGAACGTAGTCCATGAACAACAAATCTACTAAATAAATGGATAAACGGGAAACTCAAACATGTTTTAAGGACTTCTCACCGTCAGAGAACACAATTCAGGAAAGCATTTCAATACCTTCCTACTCTGTAGTAAATAAAATTTTATCTTTCCCTTAAAGAGAGGAGCTATTGTACTTTTTACCAATGATTCATTAGCTCTGCATCATGACATTGTAATTTAAACAGTTAACACTGTGGTAGTAAAGCAACAAAAAGCAATTTTTTCCAGGCTTTTATGAACAAGTCTTTCTGTGAACTTTATGTCATCTATAACAAACAAGGTATAAATAAGTGTTTAGACATCTTCTAAACAAATTATTTTCCTCTGAATTTATTTGAAAGGCAATAACTTAGCTCATCTCACCTACTCTGGGAAGAAAAAGTAAGATAAGTGGTCATACTTTTCTAAGGTCACAGCTCTGAACAGTAAGATTGAATTATTTTCAGTTTATGCCAAAGACTCTAAAAAGTCATTTAAACTTAAGGTTATTTCAGTATTGTTTAAATGACACACTCTCATCTGTATGTTTATATTTTGTAATAAAACCAGTGTGACATCACAGAGCTGAGTCCTAAGAACAAGCAAAAAAGAAGACTAAAGAAAATATGAAGTTGTTATCCAATAATCATTTCAGGTGGTGACAGAGTCATTTTATAGCTCTTTTCCAAAGATTTCAAGGATTTATTCTTTCTTTTTTCCCCTGTTATCTCTCATTGTAGTTATGGATAGGATGTTAGCTATTGACATATGGTCATTTATACTACTTTACACACTTTGTCACTGTAAATTACTCTCCTCAGATGTATTCACATTTGATGTACAAGGAATAAATTATTTAAATGTTACTAAAGAAGAATTGCCTGTAAATGAATTTTAGTTCATCCTCTCCATTAAACAGAAAAAGGCTCTTTTATTAATCTAATGATATAAAGTTAAATGCTTTAATTTCATATGAAATCCAGTGACAAAATTTGCTATGGGTAGTTGGCAAGTCGGGCTTCAAAGAATATTTCAAAGAAATTTTATTGTAAATATTCCAGTATGGCTCTTGTCATCATTATGTTGGACAGAATTAGCCATCAAACTCTCTTGGCATCTGCATTCTGAATGTAAGACACCAAAACCATATGAGGACATGTAAAAAATCCCATGAGTCCTAGGAACAGAAGATTGGCAATCAAACTGAGCCCTTCAGAACCACAGCTGATATTTCTTCAATGTAATGTGTTATGGTTCTAGAAGGCTCACTACGTCCACTAGCACAGAAAGAAAATACACTTATTTGAACAACTATAAATTAAAAGATACATGATTGTTAATTACAGCTCTCCAAGTTTGTGTGTCTTCTTGCTACCATGTGAAAAATCAGTGTTGCGAGATGCATTTTAGTGGGACCCAATAGAATTATTGAGACAAGACTGCTTTAGTGTAGGTTTTATTAATTTCTTTAATTAACCAAGTTTTAATAAAGTTTGCTGCAGACTTCTATATTTCTAGTTCGCCAGAGGAGTGTTTTCATGCAAGTTCTTTATCGGCACTTCACATCTGCATTATCACAGCTAGGACTATGCTGAAGGACAATGCCACAGCATCATAACAAGAACAGAGCACCAGCTGTTTTATCTCATGGAATTTAATTTCCTTTCATCTTTTTCAAAATTTGTCAACCACCCTTCCTTTATTAGTCTCACATTCAAGGCAGCTGTCAAACAGTATAGCCTGGTGGTGTTTATCAGGGCACACTGAATACAGCCTGTTTCAGGTTCTTTCTATTTCTCTACTGGGTCTGCAGTGACATTGTGTTTAGAGACAATGTTGTTCAAGCAGATGAAACTGGGCATGAGGCTGTAATAACCTGATGGCCCAGCAATAACCCATGGAAGTGTAAACATGCCTTTTCCAGAAAAGAGTATCCGATATGTAGCAGCAGGGAAAACAGTCTAGATATGTAATGAGAAGGACTTGAAAGTCATAACTGGAGAAGATGAACAAACTGTTTAATAGCAAACTGTTTCTGCTGCCCCTATATCAGTGCTATGTAGATAAAGTCCTTAGTATTTTTTCTCTACTTCAAAATTGTCAAAGCAAGTTCAGATTCCTTTATTTAACTGAATAGTCATGAACACCTCTGTTTTGCCTAGATTACAGCAAAAAGAATTAACCTTTATGCAGTAAGGGAATAATTTAATATATCTGGATATAGTTTTGGTTGGTTCACACCAGGTGCCCACCAAAGCCACTCCATCCCTCCCCTCTACATATGGACAAGGGAGAGAAAAGATAATGAAAGTCTCCTGGGTCAAGACAGGGGCAGGGGAAGATCATTCAGCGATCACTGTCATGGGCTAAACAGACTCAATTTGGGGAAATTAGTTTATTACAAATCAAACCAGAGTAGGGTAATAAGAAATAATCATACATCTTAAAAACATCTCTGCCCCCACCCCTTCCCAGGTTCAACTTCACTCCTCATTTTCTCTATTTCCCCACAGCATCGCAGGAGGATGCAGTCAGTTCATCACGCATTGTCTCTGCTGCTCCTTCCTCCTCAGGGGGAAGTCTCCTCACATTCTTTGGCATCCCTCCCATGGGAGACAGTCCCCCACAAACTTCCCCAAACTGCATCCTTCCCAGGGGCTGCAGTTCTTCACTAACTGCTCCAGCCTGGGTCCCCTGGGGTCACAGGTCCTGCCAGCAACCTGCTCCAGCACGGGCTTCCCACAGAGGGTCACAGCCTCCTTTGGACATTCACCTGCTCCAGCGTGGGGTCCTCCACAGGCTGCAGGTGGATCTCTGCTCCTCCATGGACTTCCATGGGCTGCAGGAGCAGAGCTGTCTCACCATGGGCTGCATCACGGGCTGCAGGGGAATCTGTCTTGAGCACCTCCTGTCTCTCCTGCTCCATTGATCTTGTGTCTGCAGGGCTGTTCCTCTCACTCTTACTCTTCTCTGCAGATGCACTTTGTTTTGCAGGTTTTTCCCCTCTTTCTTAAATCTGTTATGCCACAGATGCTACCACCATCTCTGTTGGGTTCAGCCTTGTCCAGTGGTGGGTCCATCCTGGAGCCAGATGGAATTGGCTCTGTTGGATGTGGGGGAAGCTTTTGGCACCTTCTCACAGAAGTCCCTTCGTAGCCCCCCACTACCAAAACCTGGCCACACAAAACAAGTACAGTGAGATTAATTTGCAACCATTTGGTTTAGTATAGTAAAGACTCCAGATAAGATGTTAAATAAGAGGAATTTGTTAGAATTTGATTTTGAAAGATATGAATACAAAAAATGAAAACAAAGGGATTTAGGAGATGTTGAGATAATCTTTACACCAACAAAACTTCAAACTAAATCTGAGACATTTGCCCAAACAGTTTGTGGGATAACCACAAATTAAAATATGATTTCTAAGTCATTTAAGGAAGATATAAACATAAATCTCTCTTTTTTCTCTTACCCTTTCTCCTTTCGTATGCACACACACATCCTTAAAAGACATAGAAATGGACCATACACCAATGTTAGTGTAATTCTGCAATTTTTACTTCTCCAGTAAGGTCTTTGTTCCTTAGGCAGAATTTTCTCTTATATAGTAGACAAATAAAGGTTTAAGATTTGTTAGGAACCACTGAATGGTCCCTAAAAACAACCACTGGATATGCTAATTATCTCATCAGGAATCATCTAGGAACCAATGATGTTGTTGCAGATATTAAAGCAAATTCATTGTCTTTTTTTAACTGATGTATTTAAAAAAATAATGTTTAAGGACAATGTTTTATCTGCCATGTAAAATTTAGTGCGTTGTGGTTAAATGAATAAATGAAGTTGTTTTAACTGGCTATCTGTATTACCAGTTAATAAAAAGTGTCTACAGGCTTGCAGGCTTTAGGCATAAAGTTTCCAGTCTGTTCATAAATGAGCAATGATAAAAATCTAAACTTCTATTCACAACAATGAGACTTGAGACAATGAGGTGGCTCCCTAAAGAAACCAAACACTGAGTTGTTTGGGCGCTGTTACCAGGGTGATTCCTGCTATCCTCAGCTGACACTGAGGCAGACCTGATTCCCAGCTACCAAAACACAAACTCTCTAGACATTCTTTCTTCTCGATCACTCCTTTCAATCACTCTTCACTTCTGAATCTTTGCCCAGCACAACTGATCTCATAGCTTATATTTAAGCTTCTACATCATCAGTGTAGCACGTTAGAGGCAAAAAAAAAAATTCCTTTGGGTTGTGCAGCAAATATACCACCAGATAATCATCATTAATAAATAAGCAAAGCCCTTGGATGTAATTCACCTTCTTTCTGTAAAAGTGCATGAGGGCCTGTTCAGTTAACGAAAGCGTGTGCCCCACTAGGCTTTCTTTGATTTTGACTGATGAGCACGGCTGGATTGAGGCAGGGAATCAGCTGGGATTCACTACTGTGTTTCTTCCCGGTTGATCTCAGCAGGGCACAGGCTGCAATTCAGAGCAAACAGTCTCAGAGAAAGTTCCAGTCAGTTGTGCCAGCTCAGCTGGCTACTGGAGCACATGACAGGACTTCCTTGGGAAATGGGCCCAAATTAAACAAACAATCAAATAAATAAGTTGTGAAAGACACAGAGAGTTATTTTTGCTTGCAGAGGTTCTCCAGCTTCGTTGCCTGCTTGCTTTCTAAACCAGCAGGCAGAATCATTTCACTTTGGTATTTCCTCTGATGAAAATGCCTGTCCAGGAAAAAGGGGTCTGTTGAGGGGCTGGGGAGAGAACAGGGAGAGAGGAGAACCCAATCTTAATTTCAGAATATTTAACAGCTCATTTTCTTGGTTCTGTAATAAAGTGTAACTAGCAGGCAAAATGACGATAGAGACTTATTAATGACCCTTTCTAAAGAGAAATTTACATTTGGGTAGGGGTTACTAGGTTGTAGGAGGTACTAAAGTCTAATATCAGCAGGATATTCTAGCTGGGAACAGAATTTTTACTTGTCACATAGTCAGTAAGATATCGAGGAAGTTTTATTAGAAAGTTTGCATACAAAAAGAAAGAATATTCCATGCTCAGGAATATTTTCAGTATCATTTCCTTTGTAAATTAGTAGGAATCTCTTACATTCAAAATATGTGTTCGTCCTTATTCAAACTCATCACAATAGCAACAAGATGAATTTAATGGTGATTTAGGCAAGTGAGAAGAAACCAGCTAATTACATGTCATGTTAGACAGTGCTGAACCAACATATGCACAACGTAACAGGAGGGATTCTTTTCATTCTGTTTTCAGTGACCCACTGCACCAGATGGTGCTCTGTAGCTCAGTTGCCCTTCTCTCTCATGCTGCAGATGACAGAATTGATATTCTAAAAGGAAAAATCGGGAGTAACTTCTGGGTGGAACAAAACTGGGTTGTGGTGCTCTCTCCACTTCTCTGCAATTTCCGAAGTGTACATTTCAAAAAGTGTACCTGAAGATGGAAAGTGATCAGAGAACACTTTGTCCCAGAAAACACTTGTAGGGAACATTGCTACATAGTAGGGATTGCATCTCCTGCGCTTGGAGATGTAAGAGTGGAGCTGATACAGCCTTAGGTGCCTGTTGCAGACTTTTCCTTGTGTGTTACTTCAATCTCCTTGAAGGAGCCCTAGTCACCTATAGCAGGAAATGTAGCACAGGGTTTCTGTGCAGACATCCTGCAACTGACATAGGAAATCAATTTGTGTTACTGAGATAATCAGGTATCACAACATTGTTGTGAGAACCAGATCTTAGAGGGTCCAAAAGCAGCAGAAGATGTGCATGCAAGAGAAGAAGAACTAGACTTAAATGACTGCTTTGTTCTCAGTCTCGTGCACGAGCAGTCTTGTGTTACCCATTAGCCTCCAATGACAAAGTCTGATTAGACCATGTTAAACTAAGTATGTGAAAGATCCAGTATGCACCAACTACATTTAAAAAATCCAGCTGAAATCATTAATTATCTGCTTCTTATTAATTTCTCTGTGTCAGATGCATCACCATTTCTAGGTACAGTAATAACTCCAAGGCAGCTTTGCTTTTTTCATCATCCTCTTTCCTTTCTTGGAAAAATGATGTGTGATATGTAGTGGCAATATGACAAATGTTACTCCAAATCACTTGAGCCGTGCATGTTACCCAGAACAGATTTCAACTGTTAAAGTATTATTGCTGAGAAGAACAACATTTTAAGTGAATCTGAGAAGACTTAAAGAGCATGTTAAACTATAATTAGACCCCAAAAGACATTCAAAGACTCCTCTCATCCTTTTGTTACTCATTTGTAATGAAGAACTATGAATAGACAAAGAAAGGGACTAAATCATTGCTGTGACTTCTGTCTGCTTCCCTGAAACAGTGTCATAGGTTATTTGTGTAATGATGTTCAAAGGAAGCTAAAAATTGCAGAAAATACTAAAAAGCTAACAATTATCTATTTTATTGTTTCACAGAGAGTTATGCTACAAAATAATTATTTTCTGTAAAAAAACCCCAACCAATCTTGGTTCTATTTCTTACATGGGGCATATGTTTGTGACGCAGAATTTCATAGAATGACAAAATGGATAAGGTTTGGAAGGGATCACAGTGGGTCATCTGGTCCAACCTCCCTGATCAAGCAGGGTCATCCCAGAGCACCTATAATTTAACCTGGATCATGTCCCTCTCTTCCCCCTACCCCTCAGTACATCTAGTCAGAAGTGTGATTTTTTCCTATAATTTAAACAGTGGTTTAGATAAGAAACAAAATGTACAATATTTTGCTTTGGTGCTATTTGGTGCTATTGGGACTGATTAGGTGCCTTGGAATGTAGAGGATTTGTTCCTTCAAAGAAAAAAGTGCTCCTGCTTTACAGAATAACACAACTTTTCCCTGAAATGGAAACATATAGAATAAAATTTTCTATTATCACCTTGCAGTGGACCCAACACCTCTATTCTCACCTACAGTCCTTTTCAAAAGTAGCAAACACCCTGCTCAAGGGCTTGAGTCCCACAGCCTTAACACCTTTTCTAGGTAGAGGTAGTCTTGTTATACAGCCAGCCCATAATCTATCTATTACAAATGACACTCAACTCACCAAAGCTCCTTTTTCATTTCTTTTGCCTTGTAATTTTAAGGTTTTATGTCTATGAAATGCATATAAACACACATCTCCACTATTAAGTGAGCATTCTGCTGGTTAATTTTTTAAGGACGTGCATGAAAGTAATAACACCTAATAATACCAATGCATGATTTAGATTTCAGACCTAATGGTGTGAGGTATATTTATGAATTTTTTTACATATGCCACAGAAAGCCAGGCTGACCTTGTACAGGATTCTTTTTTATTGTTCATACTTTTATTAAAAAATTATTCATATTAACAAAGAGTACAGTGAATAATTCAACAGTGAGTTATAAGATAAACTAAGAGAGGGGTTTTTTTCCCCTGGGTGGAAGGTGCATTTTCTGTGGTTGTGTCTTTAACTCCTGCAAAAATAGTAACATCAAAATAGCTGAAATTAGATCCTTTCTATCACAGACATGCCACAATGCAGGTTACTTAGAAAGTAAGTGCAAAAGCAGGGCTGGGGAAGACTGAAGGGTTGCTTAGATCCGTTCCCAGCTTTTGGTCCGAGCTCACTAACACTCCCAGCCACAGCCCTGGAAGCAGCATGGGCTGAGCACCACAGGCTCTTTCCATTGAGGAGTTTGGGTATGGCCATGCTATTTTTGAGGATTAAAGAATTTAGCAGCGTGAGCACAAACCACTCCAAAACACTCAGTCCCAGAGACCAGTCCCAAACAGTCTTTATTTGTATAGCCACCGTCTGAGTAAGCAATAACAACCATCTTTTCTAAAACAGTTGTGTAAGGACAAAGAAAAGTAAATGCTCCATCTGGTACTGGGTAATTGTTATTTATGTCACAATAGACAAAATTAATGAGACTGTACGTACTTGTACATTTCTAAGTAGAGCAGGTCACAGAATATTGTGATCTTTCTCCGGAATTGTGTCACCTTATCTGTGTGTTATGTGAAAATGCACCTCTAGACAGCTCATCTGTGAGAGCCCATATACTGTGCTGAAAAAACTTTTTTTGCTGTTATGCATGAATTACTGGTTAAAAATAATCTATTAAGAAAATAGAAAAAAAGAAAAGGGCTTAGATATCCACAGAATTGGCAAGTCTTCTTTTGCTTGTGAAAACCAAAACACAGTTTTTGGCAAAACAGGACACCCTTGAAAATGAAAACAAAATGAAAGATCAACTTTCATTTGCAAGCGACTTACTTACCAACAGAAAGTAATGTTGGCTACCACTGGCTACCATAATAATCTGTCAGGAGTCTGTGGGCTGAGTGGTGACTTTTCTTTTTATCTCTCTGTTTAAAAAATATCAAAAATTAAATCTTCCAAATGAATCTCCAAACAATATTCCAGGGGGAATAAAAAGCACTCATCCTTACAGCAGTAAAGTTATCAATTACCAAGTAAAAAAAAAAAAAATTAGTTGCCTCCCTGAGGTTTTGTGCCCACACTGGAGCTTTGGCAGCTTGTTCATTTAGGGGTCTTGGAAAATCCTGCCCTTAATCTTGGGACATCTTTTATAGATTGTGATTGTGTATCTTGTAGTACTGAAGTCCTATGCAACTGCAAGCAGCAGTTGTTTTCAGAAGTATTAAGTAATGGTATTGCTGTAAACAGTAGAAATGTGTTATGATTTCCCCATTCTTTTTCAGATGCCCCGAAACTACCTGTAAAATATAAGCACAGAAGGGGATTTTGGGATAATGATCTGGGGCTGAAACAACTCCAACTTTTCCAAATGCTCTATGGCCAATTCCAGTGACAAATAGAACAGATCCTGCAAACTAACTCACACATATAATAGTTTTGAATTGCTGGTTGTGCTCAGTTGCAGAGGTGAGAGATTCATTTTTCATCTAACCCTTAAGGACATAACTGCATTAGTCTCTCCCGCTCTAATCCAATCAGTGGCACTGTTCCTCTCCTGGGTAAATGGCCATGTAGTGCCACTCTCTATCATTATAAACAGGACTTATGAAAGTTCAGAATTTCTGTTTTCTCTAGTAACTTGTTTCACTGAGCCTTGGGAAGCCTGAGAAGGAAGTGCATGTCAGAGATAGAAAGTTGTTTAAATGGAGATATTCTATCTTAATCTCAATTCCTAATTTTTTGTCTTAAAAACTGATAAAGGGCATAAAAAAAGTCAAGTGTGGTTACAACATACAAATAACACAATGAGGATTGGATAATATGTATTTTGGGTTTGTTTCTTAAAGGTAACTCTCACTTTTCATCTCAGCTTCATACAAGTGTGTCTGTTCTTTGTTTAACTTTTCTTCACCATGTGGAAGAGGAAAAGTGTTCTGATCTAGTATTTGAAACATGAAAAACTACCCTTAAATTTTTATATACCTTATATGGTACACCTTTTATAGATACCTTTTATATGCCTTTATATACCTTTTAATATACATGAAAAACTACCTTTAAATATTTATATAAGAATTGTAAAAACATGTGGGTGTTTTATATGCTTATATATATGTATATTTAAGATAGGTATATGGGAGGTAGGCTTTTATTGCCTAGAGCAACCTGTGTAGCATGAAATAGTCTAAACAATTTTACCTGTCACATGATGCTCACTCTTACCCAAATCTGTTAAAATGTCTTCTAGAAATATTATAGAAGAGAAAAATGTCACTGAGGAGCAGTCAAGGGACAAATGTTGTATAAGAACTGAAAAACCAAGTATACTGGGGCTTAATAGGTATATACATATGTATATGACTATATATATTGATAGGTAACAGATCTTTTGTAATAGTTACTCTGTAAAATACTGTAATAAAATCTTGAATCTATACCTACTTCTGCAAAATATCCTGGTTTATCTAACTGTATTAAAACATGTATTAGTTAACTAAATTGTTGAATGCTATATACATAGGGAAAAATATTAGAATCATAGAATCTCAAAATGTTTTAGTCAGAAAAGACCTTAAAGATCATCTCAACCCCCTTCCATGGGCAGGGACACCTTCCACTAGAGTAGGTTGCTCCAAGCCCTTGGAGCTCCAACTTGGCCTTGAACATTTCCAGGGATGGGCCATCCACAGCTTCTGTGGGCAACCTGTGCCAGGGCCTCCCCAACCTCACAGTACAGAATTTCTTCCTAAAGTCTAATCTAAACCTGCCCTCTTTCAGTTTGAAGCCATTACACCTTGTCCTGTCACAATTTATTATTAAATTTATTTCTTCTGTTTTCACCTGAAATTATTAAAGCAGTATTTGTGCATTCCATAAGTATGACCAGCAACTCTGAACCTAATTCTTATGTTTTTCTTTTTCTTTATGCTTTACAGTTTTAGTGTCATGTATAAAGTAAAATAATTAGATCTTTGGAATAGTTGGCATCATATTTCAGCAATACCCCACGTGATCAAATAATATGGAAAGAAGTACATATATTTTAAGGATCTTTAGAGCACCAATCACAGAAGATTTGACCACATTCTTTCTGAAACCACTCTTCATGAATAGTGGACTGCTTGTGCTTCACAGACACAAACGTATGAAGGAAGTGATATTGGAAGGAACATTTATAAGTAACTATGGTAACCAAAGTTGCCTTCATATTGTAGTGTCTCAAATAGAATTTGTAGGCTCCACCATCCAGAGAATAGAAACAACAACATAAGATGAAATCCAACAATTTCAGCTTTGACAGAAATGAACTATTAATGAATGGTTACAGAAGATTAGTTTGAGGTCACTGCTTTGGAATAAAATAGCATGTATTATATAAAATGATACACTTCCATGTATGCTACAACTTAATAACATCAGTCACAGATATTCTCCAAGATGGAAAAAAGTAAAATATTTGTATATTTCATTTCATTTCTTCTGAATAGTATAGTCTCACAAGGAACAATTTTTTTCTCCAAACAGGAAATTTCTCTAAACAGCAAATCTTCCTTCATCACTCATTTTCCTTAAGAACAACAATCTCCCCTTCCTCTGTCTTTGGCATTTGAAAGAAACCTCAAGTTACATTCATATTTTCAAATACATAATTTCTTTCTTAGAGGCTATTCATGTTTCATAACAAGTGTGACCTACAACTGAAGGAAAGAGTATTTTTATACAAAATGAAGATGTATTTACATTATTTCTGGTGGCTGACTTCAGTGAAAATAAACTTTCCTATACTTATTTGCAACCTGAATATATTGTCCAACTTATTTATTAAGAAACTATGAGAATATAAACATAACAGGGGATTCTCAGATTCATCAAGTCCCTTGATTAGCTACATATCCCTAAAGGAATTACTTTACAAATTTACAAACTTACAAAATTGCTTACACAAATTTACTCGCTATTTCTTTTTAAGAAAATGCCTCTCTGTACTCAGCCTCCTGGAACACTTGTTTCGTTAATGCTTGTAAAAGTAAAGAACCAAACATTGTTTTTGCAGTGCTAATGGGCTTATTCGTGCAATTCAGAAGATTAAACACAACATTTTAACAAAAGCTGTTCTGCATCTTTTCTGTGACTGGAAATGTTAACAAATCCTTGTTTCCCCTCATTCACAGTAGGGAAACAAAGCATGAGCAAAGCTACACATGCTTTTTGTGCAATAGTCACAGTCAAAGCCCTAGTGCTTCTTTATGCAAAGTTGGTAACTCATTAACCAAGCAGGATGAAATGGCTTTTAAAAACTTTTTTGCACCTTCCTATTCTACTCTTTTGGATTCTGTCATTGCTGTTAATAATTCCACAGAAGCCATACTCCAGATCTGACTTTGAAAGGATTCACATTCTTCACATTTTCTGCCCAGCATTATCCACTTAACAACTAAATAACGTATTAAAAATAGAAATATATCCTGAAAACACTAGGTATAATTGAATCTTATTTTTAGGATTTTTTTTTCTCAGTTGTAGTACAATAATGAAAAAAAGTAAGTTTGCCTTCAATTTCATTATGCATTTCAGATGTTTAAATGTGTTTAAGATAACCTTGCTGTTATGTTATGCAGTATTTTTATGCTTCTGCAAGCAAGTGTACATTACAAGGAAAACCAGTGAAAGTCAAAACACACCAAAAAAAGAATTATAAAAGTGTAAATAATTTCACACCCCTTCATTGCTAAGCAAATATACTCACATTTGATTAACTTCTTGGAGGTGCAAGACTGAAAAACTGATTTGACTGTTTTTATTATCCAAAATAGAAGCACTACCCAGATATCCATTTAAAAAAAAGATTATTGATCATTCTATATTTGAAAAGACACATATGAGCTTCTGAAAGATAAGTGACCTTCCAGCTTTACCCATCTTCCTTAGGTACATGAAATAACATGCAAGGGAAGCAGTGTCTTTATAGTATTCTTTTATTTTTTTTTTAGTATAAAAAAGTCTCTGACAAGGTCCAGTGCAGCATTGTGGTTGCTTATTAGGAATTTACTAGAAATTAATTTTTAGTATTGAATACTTATTTTTTATGAAGTTGGGAACTTAACAATTAAGGAACTACAGTACATCATCTCAGAATACCTGATATTTTAGATTTAAGGAAAGTTTCAAATATATATGTATATCCTTGCCAGAATAAGTAAAATACAGAAAGAACAAAATACAGCTTACATGATTAGAAAATGACACTTATTGGGTCTTTTTATTCCAGGCAGAAATTAGAGTATGTTCCTTTTTCTTTCTGAAAGTTATATGGGCAGTGTATTAATAGTTATATGACTGAGTTTGATAGGCCAAATAGAGTTACAAAGAAAATTGCTATAATATACCAAAACAAATGGGCTTTCTTTTTGATGTAGTTCAAAGCATCTTGATAAATTCCATTATTTTCATCATTCGAGTTTATTGTTGCATATTTTCCTCTATTTACCTCTCTGTTTTCTGCCCTGTGTAATAATTTAACATTCTAGATCAGTGTTAAAACTTTCTAACAAAGGTTTTTTCCAAGATTAGTTTTATTTCTTCAGTTTTGGGGAGGGCATCACCACATGATATGAAATTCTTTTCCAATTGTCCTATTGGTAATTTTGCCATATATTTCAGCTTCTTCAGATAACTTTGAGGAATTTTGTCCTTGATGTGCATGTTCTTTAGGTTCTTGAGGTTATTTTCCTCTAGAGAGAATATTTAAGGACTTTAGATGACAAAGTCCCTACAGAATTTGTACAATCTCATTGTGAGGGACAAGAACACATAAGACTCTTAAAGAAAGTTGCAGTTTCACCTGAGGAACTCAAGACAGAACTCCTGGAAAAAACAAAGGGTAATTCTCAGTCCATAATGCACATCCACAATTTAGCAGGAAGTTATGAATATTTTTACAGTGATTAATTTGTGTTCTTCCAGACTTCCATATGAAGAGGAGGACATCCTAATGCCATTTCCTGTAAATTGATCTTGAAAAGAAAATACAAGCCCTCACTTTCACAAATGTAAATATGCATAGAAAATGCTAGGAATGTTTTCATATTATGAATATATTTTATATTATTTTAAAAGTTGAAAAATAAAATATATTTGAGATTTTTGAGGGGGTTAGTTTTTACATTCTTTACTCACTTCTTTCTTTGCTATTAGCAAATGTCCAGTGAGAGAAAAAGACAAGTAACTTTTTTTGGACCACTCTACTATAACAAATTTTTTTTCAGATTCTCCACCCCCATACACTCTCTCCTCCCCCTCAATCTTTTTTCTTTGTATGCCTAAGGAAAATCCTTATTTCCCAATATTCATTCAGGAAAAAATTTCCCTGCTCTAAAATAGACTAAGTGATTTGTTTTGGAGGATTTTAATTTTCTCATGCAGGATGGAATTTTAATCAAAGGTCTAGAAGGTCCACTGCAACTCCTGTTACAGTCACAAGCATTCATGAAAGTTATGAATATATATTTAAAATTCGGTGCTTGAATTTGGTGCATAATCCCTTGAGTTGATTGGAAATTGAGAGGAACATCTTTCTTTTTCTCACAAGGATATTAAAAAGTTACTTGAGTTTGAGATACGCAAAGATTGTGAAATACACATTTAGCAGTAATAATTCATAGCTGCTTTCTGTGGGTAAGTGAGAAATAATGTCTTTGACCTTAAGTAAAAACAGATGAATTCTTTGGCAATATGAACAGAAAATCTGTACACCTGTGAATTTCTTGAAGGTCTTTGAAACAGAATGGATTTTTTTTCTCTGATCTTAAATTTCTGTAAGATCTTTAAGATAAAACACACAGTAAACAACCCACATAGCAATCTCAATTTTGCTTCTGCGTTTAAGAGCCTCTTTGTTCTCTGTTTTATCTCGGTGAGATAGCACAGCTGTAATTTATTTTCAACCACTTGGTATTTACAGACATCATGAGTAGCTTTTCAAAAGGGGCCAATAGAACTGATTAGAGCGTATTGTGTTTGGTGCTTGAGCTTACCACATGCAACCTTCCCATGATTACATAGCATGGACTCCTTTTATTTTTAAACCAAACAAATTAAAACTGTCTCCCCCAGCAAAAGCGCCTTGTATCATTCAATCGCAGTGATTACTTTTTCTTGAGGGAAAAACATTATGAAACAGAGCAATGAATGTAGAAGAAGAACACAGGTGAATAAACGTGGTTATGATGCAAGTCCTTCAAAACTTGGA
>VYXB01007919.1:0-63568 GCA_013397135.1 Pachyramphus minor
TTTGATGGTTTATGAGGCCTTTTTAAGACATGACAGCATCCTTTCAAGTAGTTGAGGCAGTTATGTTCCATCAGAAGAGATGAATAGCTTCAGGCCTATGTAAGTGTCCAGGTAGTTCCCTGGAGTGGAGTTTTCACACTGGAGCCAGTTAAGTAAGGGAGAACATGGGCATTATAAAGAGCATTATTCTACCTCACAGGAGTTGCTTCTTACGGCATTCTTCCTTATTTGGCTCAAAACTCAGCTTGTAGCCTCTGGTGGTGGGCGTACGCTCTGCTTCTGTCTTATGGTTTTACTACCACACACAGAAAAACTGTCCTCCCTCCCTTCTATTGGTTGCAAACCTGGCCTCAGCAAAGCGCTCACTGCTATTGTAAGTGGTTGATTGGTTGAGTCATTAACCATTAATATTTCAGTCTCTCACAGGCTGAAACCTGCTGGAAAGGAGATAGTTGGCCTTGAGGTACAATTGTCAGAACAATTTATCAGTTGTTCTGTTTTCAGGACATTATTCATTTGATAACTTTAACTTCAAGATTAGTGAATAAATGATATTCTATCTTCTTCTCATGGTAATATATATATACTTATTATAATCATATATATATAAAATATATATGAAAATTTAAGATGTAACATTTAGGTTTTGGTTTGTATCATAAGTTTACTTATTCTAAAAAAAACGAGATGGGAATTTTTTCTTTCCCCTGCATCACTGTAAAAGAAATATGTTGAATGAGAGAGGGTGAGGGTGGTTTGCCTAGGGTGATTGACACACACAAAAGAACTTGCTGTAGTCTGCATTCCAGACTGTTGGCTGTCAGATGACTTGGTGGTGGTGGGGAGGTAAGTTTTTTTTCCTTTCCTTGGGAATGGATAGCTTGAAAGAGTTTTTTAAAAACAGCTGAAAAAGTCTAGGCAAAACTGATAAAGTATCAGTTTGCTCTCACAGACTACTCTGAGTATTAATACGATATTTAATGTGAACCTTAACATTAACCTAACCAATCTGTCTTTGGTCTCGTTTTAGGCATTTGGGAAGAACTGCTACCTATTAATTTGATTTAACCTACGTTTCTTGTCTTTGCTAGTTAATATACTCTTGTAACATACATTTTCTGACATATAATTACCACGACGTGTGGTAAAACCAGGCACTGACTAAAAATGCCATCCTTTAGTATGTGTGTAAAAGGACTTCTCAAAAGTGGGTGTTACTTTAGGTTTCTTTAAAACTTTGAAAATGCCCCTTCGGCTGTAAGGTTTCCTTCAATGGCACACTTCACTTACAAAGGAGGATATTTAGGAATATTTTTAGAACTGTTAACTCTGATGCCATAGTCTTGTCCACAGATGACAAATCAACTCTGTTGGATCCCAAGGAATAATGTGGTTGTTAGGGCTTGTTGCAAACCTTTATAAAATTCTTCAGGCAAACAGTAAAAATATAACAAATGACATTCTGTGCTGTAAAATTCTGGCTGAAAACTTTAGTGAAGAAGATTCTGCATAGCTGAAAAAAGTTTTGCTGTCCAAGATTGAAAAGTGAGCATATTCCTCTATAAATTAGTATTTGATACAGGTGGATTTTTGCTGTTTTCAAAGGGACCTTGGTAAGATTGTTTGCTATGATCAAGACACATTTCTGAGATTAAATGTTAAAAACTGAAATAGAATAACAGGTAAAGAAAAATTACACTTTGACGCACAAAACTAAAATATAAATAATTATACTGCTGATGAAACAGCCTACAATGTAAAATGTGTGTTCCCTTCAGTTTCATTTCACATCACTTAAATAAATCTGCAAGGTTCACACTTTCTTTAGATCATTTTATGCTGATCTATCAGTTCTGTAAAGAGCTGTACTCCAGTGGGTAAAGGAAATGTTGTACTCAGTCAAAGCTAATAATTGTTCATCCTGACGTGGCTTTAATGAAATGGATTCTGTTCCAATTATGAATATATTTGAAAAAACAGTGTGGCACTACAACTCTCAAAACAAAAGACCTGGCATGAATATTGGATAGCAGTTGAAGCTGCACATCATAGGTTAATTTTGCTTGTCGAATTGACCAATTTAATTGTGTGTAAACTACATTCAGTTAATTCATTACTGAAGTGACTGCTGTTAAATGGGTTAGAAGCTCTTTTAATAGCCCTTTTAAGTAAGAGGAGTATGTGCCAGCTTTGATCAAGTTTTTTTCTGACCAATTAGTTATTGAGGAAAATAGGAAAAAACCCCAAAACTTAAATGCAATGTCACACAATTTGACTGAAAAGTTTTCCTGTTGCTTTGTTGCTCTTATTCTTTCTTAAGAACTTCTTGGTTTTGTTGCATGTGAAGTTGATTTTTAGAAGCAGTATGACCTGATATAGTCTGGAACACTGTGGCCAGTCATTTTCCATCATCAATACTAGACACACATAGACCACAAGAGCCTGTGTGGATGGCAACCCTTGTCCCTGTCCTTCTCTGCTGACTCTGTGCAGCTTATAGCTTAAATCTGCAGTGTAACACCCTCGTGTCTGCAGTTTCTCTCCCATATTCTCACGTCTCTCTCCAGCTTCAATTGTGCAGATTTCCCCCCCCCTTCTTAAATATATTATGCCAGGGTACAACAGCAGCCTGCTGGCCAGCAATAGGTGTGTCTTGGATCTGGCAGGTATGGCTCCACCAGACATAGGAGAAATCTCTCATAGAAACCACCCCTGTGGCCCCCCCAGCTACCAAAACCTTGCCACACAGGCTGAATACAGACAGGGACCAGTCTTAGAGCTTTTTGCAAAGGAAGGTATTTCTCTTGCTGTGGTTAATGCTTAGTGTGGTTCTGATAGTGACTTCTGCTTCACCTCTTTTTTGGTGCTGGTGGTTAAATCTGCAGCCCACAGATTTCAGGCTGAGAGTAAACGTTGAACAAATAGGGGTGACACAGTCCTTTTGAAGCAGCTCTAATTTATTGGGCTAATCTAACCCAATTGTATCTACCTTCCTCTGATTACTTCAATCCCTTCCTTCCTAGATCTGTGACAGTTGAAACTTCACAGTACTGCAGAAGTGACAGCATAGAGCACCTCTTCTTCCTTCAAGCCACTTGCAGCCTTAGAATTTCCATAGAGAGATGAAAAAAGAAAATTCCTTTGCATCTGTCAGCAAGTCAGTCATTCAGATATGGTGAGTTCTTCATAATTTCTGTAATGTGAAGGATGTTGCTCAGTATTCTTTCCAGAAGATTATAAAAGCAATAGGTGTATTGAATTAGTAAAGCAAGAGAAAACCAGCAGGCAAGATTTCACGCTAGTTTATTCTCCCTTCTAAAATGTGGGAGATGTTGATTTACTATCCACCTACTAAAATATATAAGATGTACCTTGTACTCAGATTTGGACATTCCAAACTGAATATTCACTCTGCCTTTGACAGAAAGAGAATTTTGCTTGGGAGCAAGAAATAGTTGAAGACAGTAAAAGATTACTGAAATGAATGGAAATCTTTCTAACCAAGGTCAGAGTGCAGTATGGCTGGTGGAGCTGTGCTCTGCGGGTTTGACAGCTGTAGTTTGAGTTGAAAGAGATCCTCAAGGCATATTCCAGCTAGAAGCAGAGGAACAAAACAGGGGAAGTAACTGCTGCCCGTTGCAGACTGCCACAATGCCTGAAACAAAACTGAACCGGTCTTCTCCGTAGGTCTAGAAAAACAACCAGCCAGTGCAGGCCACATGACAAAAATCAAAGCAGTCACACAGAGTCACAAATTGTCAGATGCTGTACACATTACACCAAGCCAAAACAGAACAGACTGATGCAAGAAACACATTGAATTGTTGGGTAAAAGAGAAAGATACTTGGCCTTATGGTGTTATAATGTGATGTGTTTAAGGAAAGTTGCTGCTTCTTAGTGATTAGTTTATTACCACAAGAAGTACATTTTTTAAGTAAAGAAATGTCAATTTCATGATGAATTTAATTTCAGCAGTTTTCAGGGCTCTGATCAAACGATAATGACTTATAAAAGCTTAAGAGTGCAATTTCAATTAAAGATGTGCAGGTGGTAGGAAATTTGCATATTAAAATAACAACAGATTTTTAAAAAATATATTATTTTGAAATCCATTAGACAGTATGTTTTGTATTCTCATTATCATGGCATTTTTCTTCTATCCATCTTTCCTATGTGTTGTAGCTTCATATACAAGGTATTTTATTGCACATTGTATGAAAGAGATTGCATTTATGAGCCTGTTTCTAAACATGTGACAAAAATCATGCAGGAAGCCTTATTTATGATTATCATGCTTGGGTTAAATTCATCTGATTTGTTTTCCATTCTACTTGCTAATAGCCTCTTTGGTATTGCAGAGATAAAACAGCATAAGTGCTTTGTTTTGAAAGAATACAATAGCTGGCTAGCAGGTTATATGCAAAAAATAATTAAATAAAATGTTCTAGTGGTGAAAAAAGAAGTCTCAGAATTCCTGTAGACATCAACCTGACCTTCCCTGGGAGGAATGCTGTTATCAAAGCATTTGCCATAGCTGAAGGGAATCTGCTTCTTAGAAACACACAGCAGGAAGGGCTCACTAAAATATTTGCATTTGTTGAGCAGAAAGCTGAATTTCCACAAGTAAAAAGAGATTGCATGATGCAGCAAAAGGTTTTTTTTCAAAACGAAGAGACACAGATAGAGCTGCTAGGTCACTCCTCTAGTGACTGGAAGTTTTCTCACAGGAGCCACGGGAGCAGTGTAATTAAATATTGAGGTACAAGTTGTGAAATCTAGATCAAAAATAACCTGTATATAGAGAATTTTCTTTATCTGACTGGAATTCTAAAAGTGAATGGGATTCAGACAGACACTTGCAGTGAGGCTGGCTGCAGTCAGTTCCAAATGTGGGCACTGGGACTGTTGCTTTCCAGAAACTAGAAGGAACCAAGTCTGGCAGCAGTGGATTGTAGGAAGTCTTAACTACCTTCTCAGCAGTCCTGAGCTTGGACCTGTAGTATACGCCCCAGCTCTTGTTGGGGCATGGGAGGACAACCAATAATGGGGAGCACATTTACCTTCTAAATGCAGTAAGAATCAGGCAAAGATACCAAAGAAGAGTTAAGTAGAACAATAAATTGATGTAATTAACAATACAAATAGGCATCATTAAAATGGAACATTTCCTTTGTTCAGCCAGCATGACTGTTGCCAAAAGAGAAATGTTGAAGACTGAACCCAGCAGCAGGAAATGCAGTCTAAGAAGTAATTTTCTTTTTTCTTCTGGAGTTTTAAAAGTGTTCCCGAGCACCTATCCAAATCTCCCTATGGAGAAAGTGCTTGTGAAAGCAGCATTCAAATAGAAGAAAGTGTATTATAGCTAATTACAGCTATAATATAGACCTAATTCTTGATTGACTTGTTTGAAGTCAGGTGGTGCCTAACAACTGACTGGTGCTGGTACTCGTCTGCTCAGATGTTCTCTGTTTGCAACTTTAACAGCAATTGAAAAGGTGGTTTAGGCTTAAGTTGCTTCTCTATTCTTATAACTAGGTTTTGAGAATTAATCCCTATGCTGCAGTGTTATTTCAAGTTCATCAACATGTTAATGCTACTTGTCAGCTAGGCTGACATAAATTCCACATTTGGTAATACTTGATACCTAAGTCTTAAGTACAGTTGAGGTTGAAAGGGACTCTGGAGGTTGTGTGGTCCAGCTACTCCCTACTCAAGCATTGCAGAACTTGCTTGTTGACTGAGAAGGACTGGAGCGGGAACTCAGATCTTATTTCTAGTTCAGTCATGTTCTGTTTACAGAATTAGAAGTATTTCTGTCTGGACAGTGAGTGCTTTTCATTTTTATTCAGTTTAATATTTTGATTGGATTTTTTTAGCTTTGTTTTTAGAGTGGGGAAAAAACTATACATGACTCAGTTTCACATATTTCTTTATGTTAATTGTAGAGCTACTGTGCAATGCTTGCTACATAGCAGAACTTAGCAATTGTAACATTCTCTTCAAAAAGGAAAATGAAAGACTGACCTCATCTGCTTTAGCTCACTGAATCTAAACTTTTCATGAAAGAGATGAATAAAATGCTTTAGAATTAATTAGCTGTGTTAGTGCTATATTAGAAGAAACTATGAAAAGTCAAGGTCAAGGACAGTAAGAAAACTTCTCAAGCTCAACAAAGCAAAATAAGTAAGCAGCAAGCAAGCAGAGCACAGACCAGTACTCAGTCCTGGGGAAGTGTCATGACAAATAGAAGGGGACTCTACTAACTTTCCGACTCAACTCCCTCATTCGTGCCTTTTTTCTACTTCGAGTAGTAAGAATTTAGAATAGTCCCTTAAAGACACTGATATAGATGAAAGTTTGAAAATTAATAAGAGCAATTGTTACTAAATCTCTCACATACTGTCATGCTAACACAAATCTATTGGAATTTTAGCAACTCTTGTTTTGAGAAGATATTGCCAGGCTCTTAGAGAAACTCAGAATCTTAAAATTGCTAGATCAAGCATCTAATCACAGGTGCCTTTATCTCCCTAAAAAAATTAACATGCTGGTTTCCAAATATTACAGATAACTCTGTGTATTTACCATAAGAAATAAAGTTTAACACAGTTAAACTGGAGTTATAGTGTAGGCATTAGTTCAAATTGCATCATTAGCCCCACCAACTTTATCCGGCTTATTTTGGTTGTCATGTGTGTGTTCACCAAATCTGAAGAGTATAAGGAATAAATTTGGTGGTGTATTTTACAGAGCGTGTAGTGGTGTTTCAGTAGATTGTAGGTAGCATGGTGGGGGGCAAAACCCCTATGAAAACAACTGAATGCCAACCAAAAACCAAACCACAACTTTCAATAAAGTTGATGTAGATACAGAGAAGTACCAGGAATTTATACACAAATGCAAAGAAAATAACAGATTAAGCATATTAAAATTATTTTGAGAGCTACTAAGAAAAATACTTTTCATCACATTTTTAGATCAGCTTATTTCAGATAGCTAGCATGTAAACTGCAAAAAGATGAACACTAACACTTGTGTTCCATGAGTTTTATAATGCTCACAGAAGAAAGAGGATAAGAGGTGTTAAACACCTTTTGAGGTTGATTAAACACAGAAGCAAAGCTGAGGAATTGATGACTGCAAACCCCCTTTATTATGAATATATACTATTACAGCCATTAGGTTACTACATAAACAAAACGATGATAAAAAAAACCCCAAAATAAAAATAAATTCTGACCTGTATCTAGGCTGCTGAAATGTTTGCTTTTCTTTACTCCTCCTTTCCTATTTATAATCCTATGGATTAAAGAGTTAAATGTTTTAAGAAGGTTAATGTACACTTTTCAAATAGAACTCAAGCATTAGATCGACCATATGCCGTATTTTTTAAAAGGGGAATGAAGTAGTAACTTCCTTGCTTCAAAATGTCCCCAAATGTCAAGAGATTTTTCCTGAATCTGAAGCAATGTGACTAGACTTGTTTGGCCAGTACCTTCTCCCTCTCTGTTTTTTTTCCTTTTAAATATATATGCTGAAGAGAAAGAGAACACAGGGAAATATCACTTTTTACCTTCAGTATCACAGATACATTTCAAGGATATGTACTAGATTGTTAGCTGGATAAATTGAAAGTAAAATTCAGACCCAGGGCTCAGTTCACACCATACTCATAAAAGAAAAGTAGGCAGGCAGCAGACAACTAGAGGTGACCAAAGGTATTTCTGTAAAAAATGCAAAGGGCAGAGAAAATGTGGCTTTCCAGAACAGGTGTAGAATTGGGTTTATACTGAAAATCTGAGGGGTAAGATAGAAATAAAAGTAGATTTTAGTTATGGAAATATTTCTGCGAAATATTCAGTGAGGAAGAATCTGCCTTGTGTCTCATAGCACTGCATGAACAAAGAAAATTTCCTGCTCCCCAAATTATATTATGCTATGTTAACATTTCTTTTATGTTATGTAAGCTTTGATAAATACAGAAGACTGTAAGATCTATATGAAAATTCCTGCTTACCAGGATTTTTTTTGTTTTTTGTAGCCTACTGACAACTTTTCTGAAAAGTGTTTTTTAGCAAACAGCAAAACCTCATCTGAACACTTAGTGCTGCCATTCATAACTGATGGCATAGCAGATATTTACAAGGAGTGGATGATTTAGCCCAGTGCATATGTACATCAAAAAAACTAGTTCTTCATGACATTTTGTATCTAATTTTTCTTTGAAGTCTGTGTTATATGCTGGTGATGCCAAAACAGTTCTTACCTTGAGCTTAAAACTGTTGTGGTATTAGGATATTTTGATTGAAATAAAGCTGACAAGATTGTGATCTATGTATAAAACATTAGCATAAGATATTTTAGCAATATTCATCCATCTTGCTGTGTATGAGCTCTTAGAAAAAGAAAGTGAGATTTGAAACTGCATTTTGTCTTAAATCTGTTGATAGTGGTCATGAAGTCCTTATTTGAGGGCTTGGGTTTCATGAAAGATGTTGGAAGTGGTTCCTTCTTGGATAGCCATGTTACATTTCCCCTAATGTAACAGACTGTATGGACACCTTTAATGGGTTTTCTGTTTGGTTTTAAGCAGCAGAGTCATAGTTCACAAAACTATAATTTAAGCATACTCTTTATTTAGTGTGGAAACCACAACTTTTAGCTGAATGCTGTCTGAATATAAAATATGAGCCAATAATAATTGCAAGTTAGTCCAATGTCTTGAAATTATTATGGCAAAGAAAATATGTATAGTCTTTTAATGGACAGTAGGCAGATATTCCTACTGGGGCAAATTAAGATGATAAAATGAAAACTACAGAAGGGGTTTCTGCTGAAATTGATTAACAGTTTATATTTTCCCAATCTTTATTATTCCAGTATTTATTTAATAAACAAAATATTTATGTTCCTGATTCTCTTAATCTTATTTCTTAAAGGAATGGCAGTTCTACTGGGATGAAAGCTGCTGCAAGGCAGTTGCAACAGAGCTGTTCTCTGGGGAGGGAATTGTGATGTTGCAAAAGAAATTATGCATAAGTTTGCATTTACCTCTATTATCAAAAGTGAGGTATTTAGGACTTTGGATCCTTCTTCTCTGTTTCATCTTGGCTCTGATATTTTAGTATGATGAAACTGCAGGTGTGTCACTTCTGTTCCACCAGAACCTAGGAATGGGAGCATTTGGTTCTCAAGGCATTTCTTCCTTAAGTGCATATTCTCATGACATTGCCTTCATGCAGACTATTCCATTGTACTCAATCAGTCTTAAGCGCTCTGTGCTTCATCACTCTCATATCATTCTGGGTAAGCAGTTGCTTATCTCCTCTATTTGGCTCTGGTGAAGGTCTAGAGTATCTGCAAGAGGAAATGTTGTTTTGGTTGAAAACAATTGCACGCACCAGGAGAGCTGTAACTAAACACAAAGGAAGCTATAAACAGTATAATCTCCTGACACTTTGAAAGACTGTATCCTTAGGCACAACTGCTGTTGGTATCATGAAAGTGGAGCAGCTTCTGCCTACCAAGCTCAGTAAGGAGCTCAGAATGAACGTGAATAACAACAGTGCATCTGACTTGATGTCTTGAGAGCAGTTAGCATCCGTGATTGTTCAAACCTGCTCATGAATGCTTGGACACATTAGCAAGCCCAGGTTTCTACACATTTAAAAAAAGAATAAAAAATGTTTCCATTAGAGGGGAATAAAGTTTCTGGCATATTTATTCTGGCCTGGCTTCAGTAAAAGATAATGCATATAATTAATTTCATGGTTAATGTTATTTAAATCAATTTGCATTAAAGTTTCTTTCAAAAGTAAAAATGTGCTGAGAGATTGTCAGTTTTGCTCATTTTATGTTGAGAGATGGAATGCTTTTCTCCTTATGTGGAATTTCTCTATATTTGGGGGTGGAGAGGAAATATAAAGTTGGGTTGTTGACTTGTTGCCTGAGAATTTCTGAGAAAAATATATTCTGTAATTTTAGAACTTTCCCAAGATGATTTTTGTACTGCTAATTTTTGAATTCGGAAGCAGAGTAAGTTTGATGGTAATTGCCCCTAATGCTGGCTTGGGATCTGAAACGTATACATTTTGCACACTTCAACTATCTTAAAATCAAGAATGTTGACTGTCATAATGCTTTTCTTTAAAACATACATAAACAAGAATGAAGTTATGAAACAATGAATTGTTTTCCCAGTGGAAGAGCATTGCGTGGGAGAGAACATGCTTTATAATTGTTTTTCTTTTTTTTACTATATTTAAAAGTTTTTTAAATGTGTTTTTGTCAACACAGACTGATTAATACCTTGGGGTTTTTTCATCTTCTGGACATGGACATGGAGAGCCCAGCTTAATCCCTAGTTGGATATTTGTTAAACACAAAAAATGAATAAGTCTAACACCATTCAGTATGATGATCATACATAAATTTATAAGATGTTATCATTGGAATATTTAAGCTCTGCGTAGATAATTAAAATGTTTATTCTGGAGTAGGAAAATGGGTTCTATTTCAGATCACCTTGTTACATTAGACCACTAGTTAAAAAACAATGCCAGTACTCAACAGAAGATTAGACCTGCATGTTTCTGAATAATGCATCTACAAAAAAATACAGTTTTAAATCAATGTCCTGTATTCTGCCCAGAGACTGCTAAATTTAGGCAGCAAACAACTGTAGCTCTTGAAAGTTTTCAAAATACTTTCTTCCAGATTCAACCGTGTGTAAATTTCTGTTAAGAATTTTTATTCTTAGAGTCCAGGTTACATTCTAGTTTTTAAACAACTGCCTTTAAAAACTAAGTTCTAATGACCAAATAATTTTTTTTTCTTTTCTCCCTATTAGATATGTTAGATGGAGGTTTTTTGGGTGAGTATTCATTCTTGTTCCTGCAATTTACTTGTTATCATATCGTCATATAGGATTTTTTTAAATGCCTGTTGAATTCTTTATGAAAGTTTTTAAAATGTCTGAAAGTTTTTAAAATGATTTTTAAAAAAAGTTAATGCAACTATTATGGATACCCTAAATCTATTATTTCATAGGATTTTTGAATATATATAGAACTTTTTTCTCAGTTTATTCCATTTCTTTAATGTGAAGTCAATAAAGATGTAATTTTAAAGAGATCAAAATATAAAATAACTGTTAAAATGTTTCCTGTATGCATGCTGCTCTTTCTTTTTGACTGTAGCTATACTGACTGTAGCACTAGGCTGACACTGACAGTCAAGGTTCTGTATCATCCTCGACTCAAAACCTTCTTTTTGTGGATGTTTGTGATGCTCCCTTTGTGTTTACCTGCCACACCTGTTGAGATACTGCTTTGACAACAAGTGACAGTCTGTGTGGCAGGTTGATGCCAGTCTGTGTTGGAATGATCTGTTAGGAAGGATGACTTGATTTCTTGGAGTATAATGCATAAAATCACTCAATGAGTTATGCAGTCACCTCCTAGATGAAGATACTTCTATTGTATATACAGATTGAGGGGGACTATTTACAGGAAAGGTGTGTTTTATTTGGCGAGGAGGATTAGTTTGACAAGTGGGGAGCACGGGTTTGTAACTGAGCTACTGCCCTAGGGAAAAGTGAATGCAAACAAAAGACATTTATGCACTCAGGAGGGCAGGTATCAGCCTTGTTCTGGAATGGCATTCTGAAGTTTAAACGAGGTGACTGGAGAAAAAAGCATGAAGAGCTGCCTTTTGAACAACAACAACTTGTAGTCAGGAGCTGTCATGGTTTGTATCCTCTATAGATTGACATAGTGGGGAGATCCTGTAACATGCAATCATCACTGTATTGAATATTGCAGAGAGATTTGTGAGTTTTGGTAACATTAGAAGGACAGATTTTTATGTAAGCATTATGTAAGTAATAGCATAAAAAGGAGAAGAATGATAGGACTATGGTGAGGGGAGAGAGAGGAAGCCTAGGATATGGTTTGAGTCCTGCTGTTTAGAAAAAGAACCACACTTGTGTAATTGTTTGTTCATCTTTTAATTTAAGAGTAGAGATCAGGGGTTTGATCCATAAAGATCTGATTCTTTTTTACTAAGTATAATGCATCATCAGAGCACAATGTGTTTCCCTGTTCTAAGGAACTGTTTTATTCAATACTTTTAACCCCACCCAACACACAGCAATTCTCAAACTGTGACTGGGGTTTCCCTGGGAAGACTCACATCTCTACCAAGTGAGATCCAAGTAGATGTCAGGAATGTCAACAGTATGACTCTTTTGTTGTTTCTTGTGAGACATTGTGCATGCATAACCTTGTAATGAGGATTCAATCATGAATAGAGAATGGGAATCCTAAAAAGGTCAAACTTTTATAATTTTATGTATCTGAAAAACTGCGTCTTAAGCCGTCCTTCAGTTTTTATGTCCCGAAAAATCTGTCTGAGTTCCCACCTAAGGTCACTGGGGCTTTTTCCATCTTTCTGCTCAATGTTTACTGTGCCCTAAGGCTTCTGTAATGTTCTAACAAATAGTTCCATGTCCTCACTGCCTTACTGACTCTTCTGTTACAGTAGAAACTTTTCCATGTAACCAAGGAAGGAATTTGATAGACATTTGTAAAAATTCTAAGGAGCAGATTCATCAAATCCCTGGTTTCTGGCTTATCTGGAGGGCCTGGAAATCATAGAATAGTTTGGGTTGGAAAGCACCTTCATTAAAGCTCGTCTAGTCCAACCAATGAGCAGGAACATCTTCAATTAGACCAGCTTGCTCCGAGCCCTGTCCCACCTTACTTTGAATGTTTCTAGGGATAGGGCATCCATAGCTTTTCTGGGAAACATGTTCCAGTGTTACACCACCCTTATAATGAAAAATCTTTTCTCTATCTGGTCTGAATCTATCCTTTTTTAGTTTAAAACCATTACCTGTTGTCCTATCACAACAGGCCCTGACAAAAGTCTGTCCTCATCTTTCTTATAAGCTCCCTTTAACTATTGAAAGGTCACAATAAGCCCCCAGGGCTTTCTCTTCTCCAGGCTGAACAACCCCTACTCTCTCAGCCTTTCCTCTTAGGAGAGGTGCTTGAACCCTCTGGTCATTTTTGTAGCTTTTCGCTTCTCCATGGATGTGGTCACTCTGTCATAGATACATTATCTCAGTTTATTCACCATGCAACATTGGTGTGTGGGAGATGGGTGAAAAATGCACTGATGTGCTCATGGAGAAGTTCTTACCAAACTGAGAGTAAAAGTTATATTGGTGATATTGGTATTAAAGTTGTGTTACTGTCTCTTAAGTGCTCAGGTAATTTGTGGGAATGCATTCAGACACGTAACATGCTTAATATACAAGATTTAAAAAAACTCTTATAATGAACAAACAATTAATTGCTATTAAATTGCATTTACCAAGAGTAATACAGGATCCTCTGTCTTCTATCCTGATATCTGGGGATGGGTGTGTCATTGTATATTAAAGTCTGACAAAGTGACAGCGGTCTCCAAACTATACCATGTTCAGTAGGTTTGGCTAGATAGGAACATTTCCACTTTGTTTCATTTTGTTTTTGTGTTGCTTTTTTCCACAGCATAATTAATCATAATTGTACTTTCATATTACGACAGTGCTTGTATCTCTTCTGTTACAGAACTTAATAAAGCTCTCAGACTATGAAGGAGTTTTTAGTGTTAGTGCAATATATTGCCAATTAGTGTATTATCATCTCTGAATAGAGAAGTGCTTTCAGTTTGGGCTCTTGATACTATTCAAAGGAAATACAAGTATGGTCTCAGATTAATGTCACTCTGTTTTTCAAATATATCACAAAAACCTGAGCAAAGTTATATTTACATATGAATTATTACCACAGTTTCAAGCACATATAAGATATATTTCAAGTATTCAAAAGGATTTTGATTCTTTTGAAATAGTCAGTAGGTAACATTGCACATAGATTCCATCACCAGGAGAAACTGATGATTGATGTTTCTTTGATAAAAATCTGACTTGCATATAAGGAATAAAAAAAACTTGTTTTCCTCAAAACTGAGACTTGTCTATCTTGATGCGTAGCCAAGATTTAAATGAAATCTCCTTTCTCAGTTTTCTGAATGCCATTCTTCCAGGTCTTGACTCCTACATTTGTCTCTGAGGTGGGGGTTTTGCCACCAGTAGTTCTACTTTAGGTATTTGTAGTACCTGGAAAACTCCATGGTTTGTGTGGATACTGCACAGGTTTGTCAGGATAGTCACTCTGTAGGGGCCTTCGACTGCTTTCCCACTAAACTTGAATGGGAGAATTGCTGAGGTGGTGCTCAGTTTCTGTGATCTAACCCAGATCATAAAAAGGAAAGGAGCTTTTTAATACTATTTTTCAACCATAAATAGAATTAAATATTCAATAAAAGGCTTGAAATATTACCTAATTCTCTTTTATTTCTAGGTCGGCTTTCATTTCATGTCAGCTGTGAATGCAAACCTTTCCTACTGCTGTACTCTGTGCAATGAGAGTTGGAATGAATAACAAAAACATATGCCATAAATCTGTCAGGTAGGTAAAGAACCCCTGCTTTGTCCTGGTTTCATGTGTACAAATTTCTTCTAAAATAATGAAAAATGCAGTCTGTACTCCATGAAATATCTTACAGAAAAGTTCAAACTGTTTATTTAAAACATTTCAACATAGTTTGCAAGGAATCTTCCAGAGGTCTGCCATTCCATCTTCCAGTCAAGCTGTTCATACTTCTTCCGCAAAATGGTACAAAAAGTACTCTATGCGTTTGTTTGGGTTTTATTTCCTTTTTTAAGCATTGGAAAAATTAAAAAAAAAAAAAAGAGATAACTTTAATTATTCTAGCTATAGCTTATGTTACCTATTTCTTTCTATTACCTTATTTCTTTTCTTCTCTGAAATGGAGCTGCAGAAGCAGTAAGAAATGTTTGCCTGTCCTTGAGACAAACCCTCTTAATAAACAAAAGACATTACAGGGATGATTGCAGGTAATCAAGGAAATAGGTTTATGATTAGTCTTCATAACTAAATGCATACACACGCACCTATGTGCATATGTCACATATTCTAAGTGTGTGGTGCTCCATTTAAAAGTAGACTAAAAGGGAAAGAAGGCAATACAAATGACACAATGTAGTGTTGCTGTATTTAGCAGAGGATGATGAAAATAAATTTGAACAAAAATATAATTTAACAACTCTTCTCCATTAACCAATGCAGTCAGTTGTTAAGTTTCTCAAAAATCTGAAAAATGAGAGCAGTTAAATGTTTCTTTTTATTCATTTTTGGCGAAGAAATATTTCTCTCCTATACCTTTTTGTAAAGGTAAGTACACATAATAGTCCATCATTCAAGTACATATTTATTGTCTTCTGTTGAGCAACATGATGTTCTGCCAGTACCTCCTGCAAATCTAAGAGTAATACTGGACTTTTAACAGTATTAGTATCTATTGCATGAGGTATGGCTCATATTTTTCCCTAAATTTTGGAGCATGGAGAAGATTCTTGTAAAATAATGGCATGAATTGTTTAACACATAGATTGCATTGCAATTTGAAGTGACTTTGGCTGGCAGTGATGAAGATATCTGCAGCTAACTTTCCATTGCCTCAGCTGATCCACAGTGTTTATTAACCAATCGTGTATACTGACTTCGAGCTGGAAATCATGGCTTCAGTTTCTGAAACAAATCCTGGATCCCTTATTGCTTGAGTTAAAGGACTTTATTTTGTAGGTTCAACTTATAATTTTATGTGTTTGCAGGCAGTAAAAGACTCATAAAAGCCTTTTGTTGTGGTCTAGCCACAAGAGGACAAAAAGCCACAGTCCTATCAATGTGGGTTACAGAGGCATTGAGGTTTAGTTAGAGGACTTGTGATTATGGTTTTTGAACAGTAATTACTTGAACTAGCCTGTTTGATTACACTGATGAATTTGTGCTTTGATATTATAGATGTTAAAATCCTTTAGCTCTCCATGGAACTGACCTAAAATAATTCGGGTTCCTTTTAATGATTATGACTTCATCAAGCTGTTGTGTTCCCTAGAAATTAGAACTATCAACCTTAAAGGGACAACTCTGAAAAGAGTGCTTTTTCCTGCAACCAGTCATGGGTTTGAGAGCCGAGGGATGATAATGGGCATAGATGTCACTGGTTTCAGACAGAAGTGTAAAATGCCTGATATGGTTCATCTTTCCTACAGTTGAAAAAGGGGAAAGAAAATAGAGAAACAAAAAAACTAAATTATAAGCTCTGCATTGAGAAAGTGGTTTGCTTTCATTTTATTTTCAAAGCACAGTCACAGGCTTTGAACTGAGATAAAATAGGAAAATGCAGAGTTTATCTAGTTAAAATAAATGGATTTTAATTTTCATATCCACTCTCAGTAGTAGACACCAAAATTTTTATCAAAATGGTTTTTTATAAGAAGATTATTCCTACAGTTTAATTCCAGTAGACCTAACCTATGTACTGAGATTTCAAAATCTCACTTTTCTTTGCTCTGGGCCAACCAGTGTCCACTACTTACCATTTAAGTGCCTGTTTATTTGGTAAAAGATATTTAGCTTAGTTGACTTAGCGGTGAACTTCTGTCCTCTCCACAAAAGCAGATGTACAGTTAACATGGAATGTTCTTTCAAGGTATTAATGTGAATAATGCAAGTGCACTCCAGCAGGTCATGTGGATTTTCCTCATTGGGTTTCAAAAGCCTGACGCAGAGTATAAACTCTACAGATTGTGTCAGAACTGAGGAGGACATAAGTAAAGAGCTGCAAAAATGCTAAGGTGTCACTGTACCAAAACTTACTGCTGACTTCTGAATCCTTTTAGTGGATAGTGATTTAGAAAAAAAAGCTTTATACCGATTTGAAAAAAAACCAACAGCTCTGCACTGTGGCTGGCAACTTATCCCTGATTTTCTTGGGCTGCCTGGTTTCTCCTAAAGCTTCCTCTATAAGCAAAGTATACAAATCTTGCTTTGAAAATCTGAACTGTCTTGCTCAAAATATATTTTTCCCAGCTTTGGTTGTCATTAAAATTATACATACAAGGAGTATGAGCAGTGTGTTTGAAGGCATGGTGTTTGCTCTTATTCCTTTGTCAGGTTGGCAGCACTCACTCAACTATGGTACAGTCAAGTGGAGAAGGGGTGTTTTTATTTGTAGACATGTTTACTAGGTAAACATTCCCTTCAAGGTATTTAAAACAATGAAAAAAACCCCCACTTTAAAACATTTGACGAAATAGAACTATTTGTGATTGTTAATTTGCATACAAAATATATGCATAGCATTTTTGCAAGGCAGTTAATTTATGTTTGATGAACTATTGTTTGTACCTTTACTTTGGATTGCTACAGATGTATGTCTAATTTTTTTTAAAAAAAGTCAGCCTTCTCAATGTGAAGGGTCCAATCTAGTGTCTTTCAAGTTAATAGGTTTACTGATACAGTGAAATGCAGTTGAAGGTGAGTAAGGGCATGAAAATCTGCTCCTCCTTGCTGGAAGGTGTAGATCTATTCAATATGCAGTCCTTATGGGCTTTGTAGCACTTGCTAAAGTACAAATATTTCTGATATATTTTGCCTTATTTTGAAACATAGTCTCTTTAAACCAAACCAAGCAGCCAAACCCAAACCAAACAAGTAAACAAAACAAACCAAAAAAACTCCACAGAACACAAAAAATCTCCAGGAAATCAACATTTGAATTCCGAGAAGGTACATTTGAGATCCAAATGTGCCATCTGCCAGTACAAGTGAATGTGTATAACACTTGGGAAAGGCTGTGAGACAGCCTTTCTTTCATTAACACCCACTTAAAGATGATGCCTTGAGGCTATCATTGTTTATTTAATACTACTCAGACTTCTGTGGTCTGGAAATTAAGCTAGAATTCTTGCAAGGGACAGACTTCATTGTGAACACTCCTCTGGTTTTGCTTTGCTGGAAAAATAACATCTCTTGTGAGTTAATCTAACACCTTTTTATGGTGCTTTCCCACACTTCCTTCACAATAGCCGGGTGAAGCATGAAGCAATTTGCTTTGTTTTGTTGTGGACATTAAAACAGGTCAAGTAACCTTGTAAATTCGTAGTTTTTACAGTTGTGTTTAATCTTTATGTAATGGAATCAATGGCAAATTCCAAGAGAAATGTCAGAAATCCTAAACTGAAAGACTTAAAGTGTCACTGAAACCTTTCCACACTGTCCAGGCCCAATACACATACTGCTTGAGAGGTCAAAGGCTAATCTAAGAGAATAGATACTGGGAAAGATTGGTAATAATCACAGCTTCTTATTCATTTAGCTGAAAATTATTATTAGACTGTAACAAAGAAATTTGTAAAAATCATTAAGAGAAATAGGTTAAATTTGTCAGCTGAATCATTCCTCCAAAATATTGACAGCGACCTCTTGTCATCATATTTTAGTCATCAGCTCTGTTTAAATATACATACATATATTTAAAGAAAATGTCACAAAACACACATGTATGTAAAACTGTACATTAGCCTTGCAAGTCTGCCTTTGAAGCACAAATAAAAATTGTCAGAAGCTCATGTGAATGGTTTTACCATCTGGTCTTCAGGAGGTTTTTCGTTTCATCTGAGAGAAGTGCCATGTTTGTATATAGTGTGGAAACCGCAGCATTTGCAGAGCAGAGCCTGCACAGGAGACAGTGGAATATCACTTTGTATTCCCTACATGTCTGAACAGCAAAGTGTTAACATTTTCTTAAGTTTGTAAAGGTTTGGTTGCTCTAATAGACAGCAAAACAACCACTTTATTCTTAATTCAGTCCCCGACACTTGCATATGAGAATCATAGATCACAGAATCACAGAGTGGTTTGGGTTGGAAGGGAAGTTAAAAGTCATCTTGCTCCAACCCCATGGCATGGACAGGGACACCTTCTACTAGAACAGGTTGCTCCAAGCCCCGTCCAACCTGGCCTTGAACACTTCCAGGGATGGAAGTGGGCAACCTGTGCCAGGGCCTCACCACACTCAGAGTAAAGAATGTATTCCTAACATCTAATCTAAATCTGCCTTTTTTTGGTTTAAAATCCTTGTCCTACTTCTATCTGCACCTATAAAAAAATCTCTTTCTTTCTTTTTGATAACCTCCCTTTATGTAAGAGGTTTAAAGTGTTTTAATCAGTTTCTGAGTAGCTTGCTGTTCATTACTGCATTTAGAAGAAGTCCTTTAAAAAAAAACAGACAAAGGCAACAAAGAGCTGTGATACAGTTGGTAAACCAGGGAAGACCAAACAGTTTAGGAAATCTGAGTTTGGAAAGGATATGTTTAAGAAGCAGTGTGATAGAGTTATGTCAGGCTACAAATGCCACAGACACGATGACTAGGAATTCATAATTTACTGGTGTTAGCATTTTAGAAAATAACTTTTATGCAGTCATATTGTGCACAATCTTTGTTTTATGGTCACTCAATATTTAAGCAAAAATTCTGTTGTATCCTCTAATTCAAAACTGGTGCTGCAGACAGCAAATATTTGAGACTCTTTCTGGGAAATTAAAAAACTAGAAGCACAATACCCAATTCCACCCTTACTGAATTTGTATGTAAATCTGGCTGTGTTAGGGAATGCCGGCTGATGGAGACACAAACTGAAGTCACAGGAAAGGCATTCTGAATCCAAATCATTGCTTGTTCTGGAATGACTTATTTTTCTGTCTGTTTAATCCTGCAATAAAAATTCACTCATCTTTCATGCCCCCCACCAATTTTTTTTTTTTCCATTGGTAATTCAACCTGTAGCATAGGATAAGCTTCAAAATGAAGAGAACTTAATTAGGAAAAACTCTTTATTCATGATTTACCCAATAATGAATGTTATTTTTTGCCTTAAATTTCCACTGCAAAATCTCTCTGGCCTTTTATGGTTTACCTGGGTGAGACTTGAAGGCATCATTTGGCACCTAATTGGACTGTGTGTTTGGGAACAGATTTCCTGTAATGCACTTAACATACTTTAAATCTAGTTTCATTTAGACACCTTTGGGACTTTATGAAGAATAACAGGGATGTCTGAAAGAAGATTCGTTAATTTCTGTGTGCAACTGAGGTGGAATTAAATGGCAAAGCAATTTAAAAACACTTGCTATTGTGAAGAGTAAGGTTTTCTTTTCAGTTTTAAGTATTTTGATATGCACACATTCGTTCTCAGCAGCGCAGTAGAGTTTTAATTGCTTGGAATAAAAATACCTGCAAAGTTTGGTTTCAGTGCAGCTGAGTTTGAACACAGTGGAAGGAGCATGATTATAAATATCTACCTGATTCCATATGAGCTTTATCTATTTTTAATGCCAAGTTTTCCTGATGCTTTCATGCATGAAATCCTCGGGGTTTTTTTGTTGGTTTTGCTTGTGTAACAGAGAGGGACCCTTACATTGCAACGGTTTCACAGTGAACTGAACTGTGTGGTATGATATACAACAGTCCTATGATAATTATTTAACATCTCTTTTGCTCTGTTGATTAGGAGTTAATTAGGTCAGGCCCTATTGTACTGTAGAAGCAAGTAAGACTTGCTCCAAAGAGCTTGTAGTCTAAAAGGCAATGCATACCAAGCGGATAATGGAGATAAGGAGTGAGAGGACATGGAGAAAACACAAAGTAAATTACTGTGAAATTCATAGCTCTTTAACAATTGTATGTTTCTATCAAAAAAAATATAAAGAAAAGTGTTTCACCCTTGTGCTTTAAGTGTAGAAAGGACCATTTTCTTGTCTGGTCTGACCTCGTATTTAAAACAAGCTATAGAATTTTCCTTTATAATTTCTACATCGAGCCCATGACATCTGTTCCTGCAAGAAGGTTTCTTTATTTAAAAGAAAACCCGCAAAATATTAAAAAATAAATAAATAACTCCTATCCTTCTCCGGGGGATGTTTGTCACAGTTGCTTCTGTGACCTGGCTTTTCAGTCTCAAATGTTCATTCTTATTCTAACAATAAGTCAGATGGAGATGTGATGTACAAATGGGTACTAATGAATGCTGTGAACACTCAGAATGTTGGTGTACTGTAAGATATGAACGTTGATATTTGTGTTTTCCAGATAGGACTTTACATTAAAGAACTTTCTTTATGGAAAAATAAATTATGGAAGAAATAAAATAAAAAATAAGTTTTCTTTATTTGTGAAGGAGAGTTTGTGAAAAAGTTTTGTATTTGAGCTCTCAGTCCATCTTAAGTAACTTCCTTTCTCTTGAGTTTTTATGTGTTTGCTGTGGAAAATAGACTCTAGGCAGATCTAAATAAACCAAGAATGACATGCTGGCTGGGAGGGGTAAGTAAGTGTGCCACAGTGGTGTAGTTAGACCTGATTTAGTCCCAATGATATAAGAAAGGAAAATATATATTCCATTGTGGTCATTACAGAAGCAATAATTTCAAAGCAGTAAAATTTGGGGTAGGCTATCTGATCATTTTCTGTTCCTCTGAAACCAAAATAGTAGCACCCTGATGAATGTTGCAGTCTGCAGTCCTTATGTGATTCTACTTCTTTACCAGTTTGTTTTTAGATTTTACTGCCTGTTTTCCCCCTCTTGACAGCATTATTTAATCCCTGCAAAAGATAAAAGAAAATTGGAGATTTAGACAAAAAAATTCCAGCATGTTTACTATCAGAAAATGTCTGTCTCAGAATACTGACACAAAAATTTTAAAATGTTTTATTTAAAGAAAATCGATTTTGTTAGATAAGGTCAGAGAGTTTTATTTTGAGTTTCATTTGCATTCTTGCTCTTTTTTTGAGGACTAGGGAAATTTCCAAGCCACATGAATTCCCCAGCCATAAGAAATGTTGAGGTTTGATCAGCTCGAGGAACATTAACAAACTTTAAGGGACATCAGGGGTGCAAATGGACAACAACAAACTTATCTTGATTTTTTTTTTTATGGTCTTTATTTCTCTCTATGATGTTCTGTGCAGAACATGTAATATAAGAAACACTCCTCTGGAAATATAGAAACATTGATACAATACAACTTTGGATATATTTTATATTATTTTTCTGCAAACTGAAATTTACATTGGAGTAGAAAATTCTGTCAAAAGACTATGAATACAGACAAGAAGATAATATAGGAAATGGGTGGATAATGCAAAAAAAAAAAACCACGTAGGGAGAATATTAGAGTTAGGTAGAGATTTTAGTCTTTCATAAAGCCAGTAAATTGTTGTTCTTGCTCCCCCTGCTTTACAAAAAACCAGCTACCTTTATGAAGGACCAGATCTTGATTTCTTTGTTATTTAAAATAATCTGCTCTTATTTTTTTTTGCAATTGGTTCTTCTAATTTTTTTTTTTTAGTTGGTATGCCATGCATTATTTTGAATCCTTTTGCATAGGCTGAAAAGAACGTGTACTTTTATAAATATTTACAAAAAATTTTTATTATTGTGAAAACATATTCTTGGTATAGAGATCTAGATAACCATCTTGGAGTCTTTCTACTGTCTTTGGTATTTGGCAATCTAGCGGGCTTCCTTGAAAGCAAGATTATTTTTTTAATTCAGTTTTAAATCATCTGGTTTTCCCTTTTACTTACTTCTGGTTTTCCTCTTATGTTAGTAATTTTTCCGTCTTACAAGGCAATACCTTATGAATGAAGGAATAGGAAGGAAAAAGGAAAGCAAGGAAAACCTGAAGGAAAAAAATGATAAAAGGAAATTTGAATATTTTGGCAGAATGATCCTAGGAATAAGAGACCTCTGAGAACGGCTACAGAGAGTGAGAATAAATAGACAACCCTGACTAGAAAAATATGATTGAGAAAAGAATCTTGTCCAGTTGTTCTTTACTCTTGGCTGATGGAAGGCAGGTCCACTCTGTTAACCCACACTTGTATGCAAAGTCTTGCTGGACATGGTTTGTTACTATTTCTTTTTATATAATGTATGTTGGCTTCTGTTATTTGCAGTTATGCCCCTTCATGCTAAAGAAAAGAAACCTAATGCAAATAGTAGTAGACACCTTTACTTTTCAACCTTTTAATGAAATGCTGTTTTCTATTCTGTAATACCTTTCATAATCTCTCCTATGTAGAAATTTAGATACTTTCAATTTCTTTCCCTATTGCAAACCTGAAAAGTCTATCCTTATTGAATTTAGTCATGTTTCAACAGCTTTCTTCGCTAGGACAATATTCGTTAATTAATTCTTTACTTTCACTTTCATATTTAATTTTCATTGTTTTATCACTTTAATATATGTTTCAGGAATTTGGTGCTATGAAGTTTTGTATATTTATTTTGCATGGTATAAACATATGCAGATTTGCAGATTTTTACTTCATAGAATGTACCTCTTCACCCAGACAACACTTCTAATGAATATCTAATGGTTCTGTATTTCAGGAATGACATTCACATTAAATTGACTTCGATTCAGATAGTTTGCAGTGATTGAATATGAAAATTAATGTTTCTGAAGCAACATCAGTGGGAATGTTTTGCATTGTCAGCATTATTACATTAACTATGTATGTTGTGGTATTCCTAGTGCTGTTAAATGATTGTGCTTGATGTTTAATACATCCTATGTATATACACGGATCCATATGTTATGTATTTCTAAAGAAATATCTTGAGTCAGGTTAACCAGGAATCTGAATTTTGGTGTTTAACATGCCAATCATGACCATCTACATTTTATTTCATGTCCTTAACAACGTACCATGTAGTTCAGGTGCTCTGCTTGTGGTCAGATACAAAGCCTTTAAAGATGGGTAGTGTTATTTAGCTGCCTCAGGCAGACCAAAGTTCTTCTATTTATCCTAATGAAAATATAGGTGCTGCTTTAAATGTAGAAGTCAACATTTATTTAAGAATGACTTTGCAGACAATGCAAATGAATTTGAACTTGAATACCTGCACTGGAAACAAGTTATGGCATTCTAATCTTTACAAAAAACCACACCAATCTACATGTCTGAACCAAACAGATATTTCAGATGTGCTTAGTGACCGTCCCACAGATATTTGGCAATCTAGCTTGGAAGCCATTTCATTGAACATGAATATAAATAAAACCAAGTTTTAGAGACTCATCTGTAGGTGCAAATATTTGTTAAGATGTTTTGGAGAAGCAAATCTTTTATAGGCATTATTTTAGTTAAATAGAGACAATAAGAACTAATTCATGGAAAATTCATTAACTGAAACAGAATTAAATTTATCCCATTATTTACTGTGAATGATTTTCTGAGCTTTAAAAACAGGCTGAATTAAAGACCTATAATGATAGTATTACTCAAAAAAAAAAGTTGTAGAGAAGCAATTAAATAATTTCTTCATGAAAATTTACCTATTTAGACCTAAGTCAATCAGTTTAGATGTGTATGAGTTCAAACGCTGATAATACTGATCTATCCATCTAGCCTATTTAAACCAGCGTGAATTCAGACCTAATATGTGCTATAAAATTCAGTTTTGTTATTTAACCAAATGAATGTAATTCAATAATTTTTGGATTTTACAGAACCAGAAGTCAGAAAGAGTCCAGTGGTTTCCTTAAAAAATGATCTAGTTACTTATATTTCATTACAGTATTGAAAAATCTCAACACTTCATCTAGCTGAAAACTTCCTCACCCCTGTGAGAAGAAAATGAGAGCACAGAATTGTAATTCAGAGATGCATTTCCTTGTCAGGTAGTGTTTGGCTTTCTATACAGTCCTGTAAGGCTTTTTTACCAGATTGGCTAAAATTTTTATATCCCTGTTCCATGCTTGGACTGAGACTACTTTACCTCACAGTGACAACATAAAGAGGTCTGAAAGTGGATATAAATTATTCTACTATAACTGATGCAATGTGTCTTTATTTTTCAAATGATAAGTAGATTCTTCTCTTCCCCTGCCAATACATTGATGTTTTGATATTACCAGAATGAAAAAAAACAAAAAATGCTTGTCTCTAGCATATTTTTTTATGTGTAAAAATATTTCTAAAAAGTTTCATAAAACCTTTCCACACAGTTGATATTTTATCTTTGTTTCTTCTTCAGTCAAAATGCAAAAACAATGTTTTGATAACTTTATTTAAATATTATGCTTTTTGTTCTCCAAAATATTCTCATCTTCATAATATCTTCAGGGCATCTGCTAGATTTTCTGAGTTCTGTTTTTCCCCCGCTTTGCATCTGTTTTTTTTTTTTTTTGTAGTAATATCTTAAATTATGATGTTTTTCATTTATTTAAAGTGGAGTCTCTCACTTTCTCTTGTTGCTGACTGGAAACTTTGCATTCTCTTAAAGCAGTGGGGCACAATTCTCAGAAAACAAAACATATTCAAGGAAATGTTTTATCTTCTGTTAACTTAGTGAGAACTGCTCTGAGTAATTAAGGAATAGTTATTCACTAAGACATTTAAGGAAAAACAAAATTTAAGCCAATTGCAGTCCAGTTTCTTTGGAGAGCTGATCTATTTCCAGTGACAACGGCTGCAGAGATGATGATGATAAAAACATCTGCATCATCACCAGACTTTAAATCTTCACATTCAGAGTTTTGAAATAATCTTACAGATGTCTTTACCTCATTACATGGCTACTGGGGGATTGTCTCATCTGGTGTACTTTACAACCGGGTGTACCTTTAACAAGCAATCTGGCATTAGCCTTCTGTTTCTGACACTGGAAAGCACAGAATTGTTATATATCACTGGTACTGTTAATTACACTGCTGTGCTAGGCATCATTAAAGCTGAAAGGCATATCAGGAGGATTCTTTTTTACTTAAATGAATCTGCAGTAAGTGACTCAAGAAAACTGTTTCAAGTAATAACCAGCTTTTGCTTTTCCCCGCAACCCAGGCTTCAAGATCAAAGGGGTTTCATTCAAACACACATTCTTTTAAAAGTAAAAAGTAGACTATTTTACTAGACTATACTATAATTTTAGACGAGACTAGACTATAATTTTACTAGAAATTGTTGGCCAATGATGGAGCTCCATGATTTTAGGGAATAAAAGTGAAAATACCTTATGAAATACCTCAGATACAATGCAGACATGTATCTCATATTCATATGGATAAAATGGATTTGTTGTATGTAAATTTGCACCAAATTTCAGGAGAGGAAGAAAATAAAAAAGCAAAAAACATGGGATAGTAGGTTATGTGTATATGTATGTAACACAGAACTCTACAGAGCAAATTACAGAAACTGCTGTTCTCTCTCCTTGCTTTTTAACAAACTGGATGTTAGTACACACAAACCTGTATACAAGCTTGTCCTTATTAATGCATATTCATCTCGATCTGAAGACTATTACTTTTTTTATCATAGGAAGGAAGTGTGGAGTGATAACATGAAAACAAAATCAGCACTTATATCGGCCTTTAAGAAGCTGTAACTGTTGTAACACCTTGTAATGAAATATTATACCTAACACAGAAAGCCAAGGTCAATAATTCTTTATATTTATATCAAATTTGCAGTTATTGCATAGTTTGCTTATGTAGTATGTTGTTGTCTCTTAATTTGGATTATGTGCCCTTAGATTATACACTTGAAGAGCGTGAATTTCACAATTGCTTTATGACTACACATAGAATAACAGAGACTAGTTAAAATAACAGAGCAGCTTGTACTCCAAGTGTTGTCATGGTAGACTGTTTGTTACCGAAACAGCGTGTAAGACCTAGTCGAGTCATCAATTCTATGGACTTCATTAAATATTAATTAAAGTTCTTGTTAATTGAAATTACTACTCTAATGGATTATTACTTGCTTAAATTACTCACAGTCCCTCTAATGAAGCACCCGCTTCTGAAGTTTCTACATATTAGAAGTGTCCAATATATGCAAAGGACGGCATCCTGTTCTCTCCAACAGAAAAGTACGTGAGTTTGTTCATCACTTCATTATCTTCAAATTTTTGTCCTCCTATTTTTTCAAAAGGTTGCATGACAAAGAAGGGAGTAGATTGTGTTGTGGAATATTGAATTGTACACTTTAAAAGAGCATAAAATTGAAGGAGGTGATATAGGAAAGTCTAGTGTGATGAGTAGCCATTTTTCAAGTTTGCGTAGTTAGAAAATTAAGAGAGATAATATTGCTCTTGTGGTTTCTAGGTATTACAGTTCTAACTCTCAGTATCAGAAATCAGTGAGTTATTTAGTTGCCCTGCAGTATTTGTACGAGGTGAAATCCTAGCTTTGTTGTAAACTGGCAAAACTACTATTGCCTTCTGTTTGGACTGCATTTGCATGTACCTATATAGCATTCATTTTTAACTTCAGGTTACTCTATTGGGGAGGATGCTCAGAACACAGAGGTAAAGATTTGGAGTTTTAGTTTCATTCTTGTACCTGGTAATAAATACGAAGGATTTTCACTGCACTAAGATCTTATTTGTACTTTAAAGGGTTTTCAGATGAAAAACCATTGTGTAAGGAAAACTTGCTCTAATTGTTCTTTTATAACAAATTATACAGAAAAGGATAATTCATATTAAAATTTTGTTTCCAGTCACTGCAAAAGAAAAGTTTCTTCTTTGTTAACTGTTGAAAATAATAGGACCCTCATTATCCTAATACTCCAGCTTGGAAAAGTCTTTTCCATTAAAAGATTAGATTGATGGAGGAAAAAAAAAACTGTTATAGAATCTAATCTGCTGCCATCACAGGCAACCATGTAGTATGTATTTAGCCAGGAAGCTCCACTAGTTGCAAGTCTAAGAACAATTCTAGCATTATATACAATAGTTCCAACCAAAGAAGAGATTTGGAAGCCATAGGAAAAGATCAGAAGTTATCAAGGAAGTGTTCAACATTCTTGATCATTGTACCAGGCTGGGAATTTTTACGTAAAGCTCTGATATAGTCCTGGTATTGATCAAACCCAGAGTTTATAGAGAAAAAACTCCCAAACTCTCAATTATTTATATTTTCCTGAGTTTAGATAAGGTCAAATCAAGTAACTTAGTTACTGATTCAGCTGTTGTGTGGAAGGATGAGAAACCAGCAATGTACATATAGAAATGCCTGTCTGCATATGCCATGTCTGGTGTCAGCTGTTTTCAGTAACTAGAAGACAGTAAATTAAAAAAATATATAACAAATGCATCAATCATATCGTGCATCTAGAGGAAGAAGAAACTTTTCCTGAATCCCCTCTTGCCAGATGTCAATGAGAACTTTGAAGCATGTAAAGTCATGCAAGAATTCAATATTTTGAAGAAAAATGCTTGTCTTTATTTAGCAATATAACATTATTTGCAAGTTTTTATTTCTTCTAACATCTGTTCCTTTTTGAAAACTGTAATCTGTTCAGATTTGTTTGCAAAAGTCTTGACAAGTACTCAGTGAATATTTGCTAATCACTTTTAACCTACTGCCACATATATCTGTGTGGAAAGTATTTCATCGTTATCATAACCCATTAGATTTGAATGAGGAAAATAAAATTAGTCTGAAATTTCTTCCATTTTCTATCAATTGTCTAGAAATAATTTCATTAGTAAACATATACTGTTGTTAATACTAAAGTAGCCAATCTGATAATTCATAAAAGCAGAAGGGTGACCATATGATGTGACTTCAAAAAAATCTTTATGTCTCCAACGTTAACAAATGAATAGAATAACCCTAACTATCTGTACCTCNAAAAAAAATCTTTATGTCTCCAATGCCATCTTAACAACGTTAACAAATGAATAAAATAACCCTAACTATCTGTACCTCCAAAAATAAAAATATATAAGTAGCTTTAAAAACCCAATATAACGTCTTCATACTTATTTTTCTCATTTCTGAATTGAGCAGATGGACTCAATCTTTTCAAACCTGTCTCTGAAATCATACAGTGATGGAATTTCTATCATAAGAAATTTTCACTTGAAAAATTATTCTCTCGTTCAAATTTGAACAAATTTAGGGAAATCCTACAGTGGCATGCAGGAGTTACAAATGCTCACACCCATCCCTTCTGGTTTTATAGTCTATGAATGGCAAGATCTGAAAGCTTGAAAAGAAAAACTGAGAGCCTCACAAATCATATCCCTTCTAGAGCTGATGCTTTAGTAAAGCCCTCAAATGTAGCAACATTGATTTGAAATTGTCAGTGATCATATTATTGGCAGACTGTTGATGAGAGTTGCAAGTGAGTTTTGGAGGTTTATCCAGCTGAGGGCTCTGATGCAACATTATCATTAGGACAGAAGCTGTGTAAAGAGTCCCAGTTGAATTAAGTTACTATTTTTAAAGATAAAAGACTTCCCTTCTTCCATGATGTAATATTTTTGGTCTTTGTCCAGGTTATGGATGAATGCTGGCAAAGGATTCAGTGATGTCCTGCCTATGCATGGTTGTATAGGACGGTGTTTCCATATTTGAAGAGGGGGAAAAGAGGTTCCCTTTTTTTCTAATTTTTTTTTTGTTGCTGTTTATTTCCTTTCTCTGTTACTTGGATGATAGTTAAAACTGTCCAGAGGCCAGAATAATCTTGGTTATAGACAGGAGACACGAAATAAAGATCCGTATAAGTATACCACGTTCCATATGGATAAAATGACAGATAATGTGTGATACAACTGAAGATATTCCAGAACACTCAGGACATGGGAGAAATGGGCCAGGTTAAAGACATACTTGTGGATATATTGGCATAATTATCAGTAGAATTCAGCTGTTCAAAAAAAGCAAGCCCATAATGTACATCCTTCATTTTACAGAGTTCTCAGAACTCTCTCTCTCTCTCTTACTTTCAGAATATTCCTCTCAGAGTAATTCCATGCCAAATTAGAAGACAGAAGCTATCTTAGTAAGAAAAATAATTGTAAGCCTTGCTCGTTGCACTGGGAGGTGAGTTTGCGGTGGTGCTTTAAGAACTCCTATTCACCTTCTCTAGTTTGTTTATTTGCCTACAAGATTTAGGTGATCCATCTGTACTAGTGATATTTCTGTAAGTTGAAGGACTTTTTGTTTTTTAATAATATTCAGAGTACTGTGTATTCTTAGCTGTGATGGCATGCAATTACAGATCCTGCATTCCACTCATACTCAAAAATATTATGGGGAAAAAACCTCTTAGGTGGTGTTTAAATCTAAGACCAAGATCAAGCTGTTTAATGAAGGACAGATGAAAGACATGATCAATATAAAATTCTGTTACTGGCTTTGACTTGGACATGCGGTTGGGACACAAAATCTTTGCAAGGGATTTACACACCCTGCTGGAGGATTGGGGTTAAACTACTTCACCCCACTGCTGATGGGGACTTAGTAATGGGATTGTTGCCAAAGGTTCGTTTCAGTTAACCTTAAGTTTGAGGATACAAAAGGGAAAACCCTTCACCATAAGAATAGTCAGAGGCTGATTTTTTTTAAAAAAACATGTTAATCATATTGCCACATCTTAAAAACAGTGCTCATGGGGGAAATATTTCTGCTATGAGGAAATAACATCTATTCCTTCAGTCAAGCTTCTATAGAGGAAAAAGAGGATGAGCAATAAAATTGAAGTGTTTTATTGGGTGATAGTTAACATTCAAGTACTGTTTCAGTAAATGCTTTGCAACCAGTGGAAATTTATGTAAAAGGGTAATTATATATTAGTTATAAAAATGTAACTTGATTATACATATGATTTATATGGTCATTATAAAAAGATGCTAACCTAACTTTGTGTTCATAATGTGATCTATATTCTAATTGTAGAATTAAAAGCTACTTTACAAAATCTAAAAACTTCAAGCTGTGAAAATACAGTCCACTTGATATTAGTAACCTTTTTAAGTCTATGACAGAAGCAATGTGGTTTGAGTAAATGAATGCTTGTTAGCCTAATCTTAGTATTGTGCAAGCCTAAAGAGTGAATTCTAATGGAAAGAATAATTAATAACGTGAAGGAAAATCAGATAACATTCTGTGGGCTTGACTGAATGCAGTCAGTAACTTAAAAAAATAAAAGGTTGAATGAAGATGACTGAATTACCACTGTGATATGATCACAAAAAAGTCAAATACAAACATAGGAAATTATATTTCTCATAGATATTGGTGGGTGTTGGTGCAAAATTAATAATTTGTCCTCTGTTAAATGTTAATATAATAAAAAAAATTCATTTGCAGTTATATTACTACAGATCCATCTGTGCCTAAAAGTTAATAGGTGCCAAAAAAATCTACATTCTTAATTATTCGATTATTTCATCTGGTAAGAGGGTAAGATGAAAACTGTTTCCTTGAGGTAAATGTCAGTCATACAGCAGGACCAAAAAATTGTGGAAAGCCTGAGGAGACTTTAAGGAGACTGTGAAAGTATTAAACTGAGCAAAGGAAATTTTAGGTGGAATATAAGAACACAACTCTTAAAATCTCAATAAAAGTATTTTTCTTTTGCAGCAGATCAGTAATATCTTTCTTTTTAGTTATTCGGAAATAAGCACTGAGATATCTGCTGTAGAGAGCAATTTTATATTGCCAAGGAGACGTACAATATGGTCTAATAAGCTTTTTTCTTATCACTAATTTGTTTTTGTGGTAGTCTGATCTGGTGATTTGGAAAATTGAAAACAGAATTGCAAACAAGATTAATACTTGGTTTGAATTTGATTCATATTTTCACTGTTACTGCTTATGGAGCATCTATAATTATGTTCTTATGCATTTGCTGAGATTGTACTGCTCTTTGTCAAGTATATTATCAAGACCTGTACCACTCACAAAATGTTCAGTCTGTTGTTTAAAGTAGAAGCTGAAGTACTTTAAAGGAAGAAGTCTCTGACCACTGTCAAGGAATTTTGCAGTCACGTGGCAAAATGCTACCTAAGGTAAACAGTATTTGTCAGTACATCTTTTCAATGAATACAGAGCTTATCTGTCTTTGTATGCTTAGGTTTATCCAAGACAGAAGGAAATGTCATTTACTTTACTGTGCTTAACATGAATGTTTTTCTTTCATCACTGTGGAAAAGGCTTCCTGTGCCATTTATCTTGATGCCTGCCTTGCATACACAGAGTGATTCAGTTGCAGTGGCACAGAACCTCCCATCTTCTTGGTTGATTCAGAGTGAGTGCAGTCTCAGGACAGTAAAGTTGAAGCAATTCTTCCACTGTTCGTGTGTATTAGTGATCCTTGTCAGGATACAAAGCTTTAATTTGACTGCCCAAACAAAAAAGGCTTGAAGGAACTCCAATGTCTTTGCAAAAAAAAAAAAGGAGTTTAACTGTCCCAGTTGTGCGTTTCATAGTTTCAAGTGTATTTCTTATGAAATCACATGTAGGAGTGAGGCCTGCAGGCCTGTTTTCTTCTTGTGGGCACAGGGGATTTTGGCCCTTGGTGCAACAACTTGCCCTGATTTGCAAAACTTTTATTTTCCAGTGAAACTACCTCAGAGGGTAGTGCCTATTGTCAACTTCAAAAGCATACAAGTGCCTCCATATGTTCATTTCCTTTTCAAGTTCCTGGAAAAATACTGACCTTCACAACTCTGTTCCTACTGGATACATAATACTGGAAATATTGGGTACAGACCCTGCTTCGAATCTCCAAGTAGTTTCTATATTTTTTAATGACTAGTAGTTACAGAGTTTACACAAAGAAACCACACAGCTCCTGGTTAAAAATGTGAAGTGTTTTAGTTTGTGTCTGTCCTGAAGCATCTTAAAAAGTCTTAATTTCAAGAAGGAGTCTGCTTAATGCTTTTTGACACTCAAGACTATTGAAATTCTCAAATTAGCATCCCATAAAGTAAAACAATCCTAATCAGTTGTCACTTTAGAAAATCCTTGTGTATATGTTATTGTAGGATGCGGGTAATAAAGAGCACATTTAAGTGTGCTGAGCTCTTAGGACAGGCAAAGTAATTGTTTTCATGCAGAGACTGTGAAAACATCTTGAGAATCTAGATGGCACTATATGCTCAGAAACTGAAACCTGCAAATAGATTTTTCATTTAAATTTCTCTCTCAGGGATGAGCGCAGTAGTAACATCAAGAGCAACAGTTAGAGAAATAAGTACCTCAATCAGTTTGTTTGTGAGAGTTATAAAAGAGCATTATTCTTCAGAAGTAAGAAAAAGTTGTGCTTTTTGTCACAGGCAGACCTCTTGTTTTTGTTTGCAAGGTCTTACATTTCATGTATTCATTTGTATATATGTCTCAATCCAGCTCTATGCTTTTCTGTTTGTCCCACTCCACTCTGCACACAGGACTCAAGGTGAGTTTTGGGCACCACAAAAAAGACATTAAGCTCTTAGAGAGTGTCCAAAGGAGGGCCACAAGGATGGTGAAGACCCTTGAGGGGAAACCATGTGAGGAGCAGCTGAGGGCACTTTATATGTTCAACTGGAGAAGAGGATACTGAGGGGAGACCTCATCGTGGTCTACAACTCCCTCATGAAGGGAAGCAGAGGGGCAGGTACAGATCTTTCCATTCTCATGACTAGAGAAAATGGCCTAAAGCTGTCAGGGGAGGTTTAGGTTGGATATCAGGAAAAGGCTTTTCACCCAGAGGGTGGTTGGGCATGGGAACAGGCTCCCCAAGGCAGTTGTCACAGCACCAATCCAGGCAGAGTTCAAGAGGCATTTGGATGATACTCTCAGACACATGGTGTGACCATGGGGATGGTCCTGTGCAGGGGCAGGAGTTGGACTCAGTGATCTTGATGGGTCCCTTCCAACTTAGAATAGATATGATAGAATCCTACGATTCTATTACTTTGTCAGTGCTTCTGAGAAACACAGTTTTAGCTTCCTTTATGCTGACCATTGCTATTCAAGCATCTTTGTGAACTGTCTTGCATGTTCAACCTTCATGTGGCTTCTGTCAGAACCCAAGAAATGCTTATTAATGAGGGTGTTATCCTTAGTCAAAGCACTCCGTACTAAGCACCTGCCACTTCTAATTACTTCTTTGAAGAGATGATGTTTCACAGATATAACATCTGAGGACCACTAGGCTTTGAGAGGAACTCCTAGTATAAAGTAGTGTAAATCATCCAGCAGCTTGGAACAGGGCATGTGGCTTATTCATATGCAGAACTGTCATGGTTCTTAATGGTATTTCTCTCTTTTGGTCCTTTTGTCCCTTTGGAAAATGGAGGGTTTGTGGTTTGTTTTTCGTTCCCCCACCCCCCTGCCTTCCCCCGGCAAATTCTGGAAAAAAAAAAGACACTTTCAACTGTGGGTATTTGTCAGGATTCTGACTCGTGTCTCTTCCTGCAGGGCCACTTTCATAAGGTCATCTGCCTCATTTTTCTGAAGGTTCATCTATATTTTTTGTAAGAGTATTTCATATATACATGCAGGGGGTGCTGGAAAGGTAGAGACAACATGAATGGGTTCTGAATAAAACCGAGCAATTTCCTAATCCTATCTAGATTAATTTTTCTTCTTTTTTTACAATTTCATTTTAAGCTACAGCAAGCTATTCTAGCTCCAGAAATAACTAGGACCCAACTAACCTACTAATAGTTTCAGTGATTGAAGTATCCGCAGGTTGCTAATGGTTCGTGATTGTCCCAGTTGGCGTCTGGAGACAGCTCTTTTTGTCTCTCTGGTCAAAGTCCATGATTGGAATACATTTTGTCATGTTAACTAAATACAGTTCTTTCATCAAGGCAGGTTGATAGTACTGAAATATTTACAAAGTAATAAAAATCCTGGTATTATCATATGGATTTTTTATCAGATAGAAATTCTAACTGCAGTGTATTTTTTACCCATGTTTATCTCAGAAAAACTATTCAAGTTCAGAAGATGCAACTGCATTAAGTTTAATTATAGTGATAAATATTTGGAGAGTCTAGTCTATTTCTCTAGTTGCTTATGGTTGAAGTTCATACTATTAATTTTTCAGGATCTTACTGCCACGCTGTGTAGAAAAGAGATCTCACAGACACGCACAGTGGTTTAGCCCAAAATTTTGGTATGCTGTAACATGATTTTACCATGTGTTAAGTTAATCCTAGTTTTTAAAAAATTCCATTGCTGCTGATGAAGATAAGCCACTCCTGAAACTGTAAAATACATGAAACACACTACATTCTTGTTTAACTTCCAAACAGTGATTAATACATGCTTTCAGATTATTATATATTGCAGTTCCAGCTACTGATTCATCATACTAAACTTCAATTAATGCATGTGTTACTAGCTGTCATGGATGTGACTAGAACCATGAAAAAGAGATCAGTTTTTAAATGAACAGGGGTATTTTCCTGCATTTACAAACAGAACAAAATAAGCTGCCAGAATTCTCTTACATGTGGCTAGATTCCTAAAGTTCGATTTTATGAATGCCACAATTTCTTTTTACGGAGGTCAATTCTGTATTCTAACAACACTGAAAGAAATATTTTATCTAAATATTGAAGCAAGCTAACAGACCACTTAAGCATTAGAATTGCAGTGTTATGTACAGTGATGAAGTAAAATGAATACTAACATGTCATTTCAATAGGAGGACTAGGAATTTCTTTTGCTATTTCCCATATTTTCAAATGTCAGTAAAATGTGAAACCTCAGTGTAGAATTTGTCAGGTGGGTTATGTAATGGATGAGAGATAATTGGCAGGTGGAAAGGCAAGGGAGGCAGTTTGATGTTCTAGGGTGTATATTTTCACCCTGGTGAGCTTGGTAATGGATGAATTGATATTGAATGTTTCTCATTAATTTTCACAGTAAACAATTTCTTGTCATACTCAGAGATTTGATTAATGGTGAAGGTGCAGTTCATGAAAGGCAAAACTGTCAATGAGTAGAATAAATTAAGTAGCTTGTACATTTGGGCAGTTGGGTTTCAAGGACTATTCTGTTTCTTGGGTGCAAGCAGGGAAGCCTAAGCCTTGGTTCTACTAGACTGTAGTTATCACAGGTTCTACAGGTACTTTTAGGAAGGTCTTCAATGAAGCTACTGGAGTATAAAGATGTTTAAGGAGAACACTTGACTGGTTTATTGCATCTCTAGAGCTCAGCAGGTGATGCATTAACTGAATAGGCCACTTAAAGTGCTTGACCTGTATATCCATTGTTAATGGGAATGATGATACTGTATGCTGGCCTCAGCCTGGCAGTGTTCTCTATGTATATCCTGTGAGTTTTTTGGTGCTGATATATATGAATATGATAAAGATCAGTGTCTAGGTTGAAATGACGAATTCTTTCTCTCTCTGTAAATTATTATGCATGTAAAATCACATCTTAATTCACCTAACAAGTGACAAGAGGTTGGAGTCAGACTCTTCTCAGTGGTATCCAGTGAAAGAACAAAAAGGGGTAAAGAGCACAAACTGAAATATAAGAACCATTTCTTTAATCATGAGAAAAGAAATTTCCTGTGAGGGTGGTAGGACACTGAAGCATCTTTCCCAGGGATGTTGTGGACTTTCCATCCTTGAGGACTCAAAATTCCCCTGGACAAGGTCCTGAGCAACCTGCTCTAGTTGGCCCTGATTTGAGCAGTGGGGTGTGGACTAGGCCCCTTTCAACTGGAACCCCTCTGAGATTCTGCGTTACCCTTTCTTAGTACTTTTGCATTTTATTGGAGCTGATATTTCAATGGTATAATAGAAAATGTTACAGAAAGCACTTGTGTTTTATTTCACCAAGGTGTGTTTCTTTGTATGCCCAGTTTACTGTATGTTAGTCAATGCTGTTGTGTATTTGGATGGTTGTGCCAGTAATCCTTAACAGAGGTGACAGCTGATTTTGTTTTCAGGTGGTTTCCCCTAAATTCCATTTGATCCTTTCTCTGGATAGTACGTCTGAATGTTCAGAACCTGAACATTAGAACATTGTATGGCTTTTCAGTCTGAACCAATCTTGCAGTGAACATTTATGTTATAAAACCCTATGGTCTTGTGAAAAATAATGGAAAGCTTTTTAAAGGCTGCTTTTGGTATTAATGGGTGTTTAATACTTTTGTCAAGGAGAAGAAGGATCTTTTCTCAATATGCGAAAATACAAAAACATTCATTAAAGGAATTCTTAACATCTGTTTTACAATAAATACAGGTAAGACACAGGTAACATTTCAGAGGAGTTGTGAAGGTGCTAATAAAAATAGAAACCCATAAGAAGAAATAAATTTTTTGAATAATGTGAATAATGGTTACTTTAGCAAACCATACTCTGTACCTAAGAACCACTCTACATGCTATAACAATATATACAATTTGATGACGTGGAAAAACAGAAGACAATTTCAAAAGAATTTTGTCATCTTGTGCAGACTTTAGAGAAATTTTATACTACTATTATTCCTTCTCTAGCAGTTGGAAAATGCAGCATATTTTTTATATACTGTGTGTTACTTCAAAAAACGAAAGCAAATCCAAGATTGTGGTAATTTTTTGCACAATTTTTTTTAAAGTTTTGTTACAGTAATACAAACCATTGAAATATATAACAGTAAGAATTGTGTATCCCATTCTGCAAAACTCTTAAAAATAATCTAATTTTTAACTGTAACCCAACCCTATCAAATATGTGTCCATGTCTTCACACCTTTAAATAAAGATGGCTTGCTGTAATCTCTAACTCTGCTACAGTCAGAGTGTGTTCTTAATGTCCTAGTAAGAGAGTTTTTAATTGTACATAAAATGCATTTTTTTTCTCTTTCTCTGGGTGCCATGGAGAACAATTACATTGCAATTTTGATAATAGGTTTTTAATGGTGGATTTTTTTGTGGGTCCTCCTTTGATGGTGTGTATCTCTAGATGAAATCCTTCAGTGTTTCTTCATATGTGATTAACAACCAAATTGCTTTCATCAGTTTTATTGTATTCCCCAAGATACATTTTTGTGACTTGTTTGTTGTTTTGATTTTTTTTCTGAAATGCAGTACCCAGCTTAAGCACAGTCATCTAGTTAGGATTAAAAGTCCTGACTTGCAGAAATATATTACCTGTGATATTCCTATTAATACGTACCATTATGACTCCTCATTTCCTGTGGGAGCAGTTTATTGGTCAATCATAATCCATTTATTTTCCAACTGTAAAGTGCAGACTAATCTGATATTTCTAACTTTAAATTTGTGCAGTTGATTTTCTTTTTTCCATCTCACGAATTCTGGTGTTTTTTGTGGTATGATCAAGCGAAATGGGAAGCTTGAAGAGAAACATCAACAAAGGGTAGTTTAAAGAAGCATGGGAGTACATTAAGGTGTTTGAATGTGCCCAGAGGAGGCAAGAAAACTGCTGAAAGAGCTGGAAGGAATGTCCTCTGAGGGACTGAGGATTCTAAGTTTGTCCTCATTGAAGAGCTTCATGAAGAGGGGATGTGGGGTCGTGCTAATCTCTTCTCCCTGGGATCAAGTTACAGGGTGTGTGGACACATTTCAAAGCTGCACAAGGGACATCTGGAAGCATTTCTTTTCCAAGAGGGTGGTTGAACACTGGAAGAGGCTCCCTAGAGAGGTGGTCAATGCCCCAGGCCAGTCAGCTGGACTGAATGGTTATTGTAGAACCTTTTCAAATGGGACTATTCTATTCAATATCATGAATTTTCCTTAAAAAATTTTTAAGTAAATTAAAACTTTTTTTGTGTGTAAAATTAGGATAAGCTCATGAAATCTTAGCAATTTTTTTTTCCTAAAAATCACTTTTCACAATGGCAAGAATAACAGTTTTTAAGCTTGACAGAGTGATTCTGAATATTTAGCATAATTGTTACTACCATAACGAAATAATATTTTAAGCTGAAAAGTGAAGCAAATAATGATTAATGTCATAAATGAATTTGAGTTTATTCTAAAATGACTTTAAAATAGATTAAATAATTTAAAGAAATAATTAAAATACATTAAATACTGAGGCTTACTCAGAGTTCCTGGGTATTGCAGAACAAATGTCAGCTGGAGAATTGCCATTGAAATAAGAACTTTCTGCTACTTTCAGTAATGAAACTGAGACTAAAACAAGTCATGTCCATCAAGCAGTACTGGAGGATTTCATATATATATAAATGAATTATCCTAAACTGTAGGGGTTTTTAATATATATTCAGATGAAAATTCTTTGGAGAGGTTTAATTTCTCACTGAGAAATTAATTCTCAGTGATTAATTGATTAATTAACTAACTAATTAATTAATTCTCAGTGATTTACTCCCCTTTGCTTTCAGTATAGGATGTACATTTAAGAGAGGCAGGTACCTTCTTTTAAGATTATCTTTGTTGATTCAGTCAAGGACCAGGTGTTTCAGAGTGTTTATTTTAGATACTTCTAAGGTATCGTGGGTTTTTGTTAACTATGATAGTTTCTGTCCTCCTTTCCTATTTTTTTTTTCCTATGGTGGCAAGATTCTCTGTCTGTCCCTGCTACAAGTGCAAGGGATGATGTCTTTACATCTCTGCATGAGTCTGGGAGTAGGTCTGAGGAGTTTTGTATTGTAAAGGGCTTTTTAGCAGCTCAGTTCTTTTTATGCATAGCATAACATGAGTTAAATTCAAACAAAAGTATTTCTGTTTGCCTGTGTTAGCAATGAAACCCAGTAGTGGCTTGGCAACAGCTACTGCAACCTTTTAGGAATATATTTTAGATGTTTTTAAGATAAAATATTTTAAATATGAAATGTTGTTATATTAGGCTTATCAAGAAATCTCAGCAGTAAGTTGGATAAACTTTCATTTAAACACTGATGGGGAATATTATATAATTTGGTCCATCAGGAGCTTTTATTGTATTCATCATCACATGAACAAGGGAAGATCATCCTTTATTGTTGCTTTCACTTTATAGAATCATAGAATCATTAATATACTCTTGTTATCAAATGACAATATGCTTAATTTTGTGTTATATCTGAATAGAAATTCTGACCATGGTCAGAACTCACTCTTTGGTGAGTTCAGTGGACTTGTTAGTAAACTGTGTTTCCTGATTAAAGAGCATTCAGGTTACCACCCTGTGGAATCAGTGGGGAAAAATGGTCACAATACTGAAGCTGGACACAGACATTAGACAGTTGTGATTGTTTATTCTGTCTTTTATAATGTATAATTCAAAGATAAACATTTTATTCCCCGTGGCATTAATGTTACACCCAGTGAAGAATGTCATTGCTGAAAGTTTTGAGATAACTCTTACAGAAAGTTTCTGGCTCTATAAATACCCAAAACAGTATAAGGCAGGACAGAGATACATATAAACAGTTGTCAGGAGGCACTTGCACACTGAACTCAGAGACCTCCTTGCTGGACTATTGACTGCAAATGAACAAAGAGAAAGCAAAAAAGGAGTCTGAGAACAATTTTTTGGTTAAACACAGACACAAATCTGACCCTGACCACATAGAAACTTTCCACCAACTTTCACAATATACTAACTTTAAACCCCTGAGGTTTTGAACTAATTTATGCAAATTCTGTATCTGAAGCAATACCTGTTTCTAGAAGTGTGAAAAGGCACTTATGTGCATTATTACTTCCTTCTGGAGCAGGCAGAAGTTTCCATGTTGCCAAAACTGAGTGAAAGACAACTTCTTTCTGAATTTGTTTACCTTCTCTAGGACATTACCTGAAGGAAGTTTATTGACGTTGTCTCAATTTATCTATACAGAGAGTTGCTGGCATTGATGGTTTCTCAGCAGAATTCCTTATTAGCTTTCAGAGCTGAGCTTTCTTTTCCACTCAGTTGGGTACTTAGAGGTCAGAGTGGACCACAGGAGGAAGGAAAATTCTGTTAAACACCTTTCTGGATTTCCTTGTTTGGAAGGAAGCCAGTAAATAAATTGGGGAAAGCGCAATATCAATTTGCAGAGAGCTGGGGATGAAGCAGCACAGTACTGCAGGGCAAAACATATTATCAATTGTTTGAAGCTCAAAAGCAGCAAGAGATCAATTGATTGAGAGAAGCTGGATGCATGCCAGATGATCAATAGAAGTGGGAATGATCATTTGGTAGTTGTTTTTGGCTAGGAAAACATCAAACAGTGTGGTTGGCAAGATGTAGGGCCTGACTTGTACAGAAGCATGAGAGAAATGTGAGCTACATCAAGAGGCACAGAGGGGGGAAAAAAGGCTTTGAAGACATTGGGAAGATATGGTGGCATTTTTTTTTCATCTAGACAAAAATATTCGTACATGCTTATAAGATGAAGAATGAATGACAGATATATATGTGAAAAATACTTTTTCTCTTTTTCCTTTTTTGTTTTTGATATTAGCAAATGATCATACTAGAAGAAAATTATAAGATATATAAAGTTACCGAACAAGATCACAGAGACATCTTATCCTATGATGTCAACAAAGTAAAGAAGCATGCTGTTAGAATTTGAAATTTGCGGCAAAAATAAAGATAGGCTGATATCACAGAAAACCTACATAATTTGGTTCTTGACTTGAGAAAAAAAGGTCCATGTTCTTTATTGACTGGGTAAAAAGCAGCAAAACTTAAAAAGGTGGTGATAACATGTTGGAGTGTTTGATATTAGGTGAATGGAAAATTTTGGTAAGATATTTGTAAAATTTTGACTGTTTTGAAATAAATAATTTAGTGAAGATATTTCTAAAATCAGATGATGCTCAATGATGTAAGTGAATCATTGTTTCATCATTGGAATAAGGCATCTCAAATAAATCATAGGCTGTAGGAGGATGTGTAGCTTAATCTGTGAGGTTTTCAGGCAGGCTACTCTGGGAAAGGCTTTTCAGAGCTGATACTTTGGTGCTACCTTTTACATCTCTTGGTCCCCTTGTTTTGCCAAGCTAAGAGTATTTTGACCATGAAATGGATGATGAATTGTTAGGAACACTTTACTCAGTAAAAATGCTTCTTTGTTTTAGAAGTATTTGTTCTTAAATTTTTCAGATGCTGCTTAGATAAGCCTAACTATCCCTAATTTTTCTATAAATGGTTGGGCAATCGATCAATCAAAAGTGGCTGTTGTCAAATGCACTATTTCTGATAGGTAGCTAACCTGACACTGAAAGACTGAAAACACATAGATATACAAATATGTGTAAAACAGAGGTACCAGTACTGACAAAAACATATAGGTAACATGGGCTCATATAGGTATATGAGCTATCTACAAAACACAAATAAAGTTAGCAAATTTAGTGCTGAACCTGAATAATCTTTAATATGTGTATCTCTCCCAATTAGGTACTTGCGTACACTTGAATTGATGAATCGCAAGTCTCATTTATTTTGTTCTCCTTTTGTGTCTTTATTGATGTATTGGTTTCCTATTTAATTTTTAAACACCTATTGTATTTACTAAGATACTAATCAAAATTTCACATTAGGTGTTATAAGAAAAGAATCGCAAGTTGCAGAAGATGAAAAAATAATTATTGAAGAAGCTACTAGGCTGTGACAGAAAAATGCATAATACATAAGCACAATATATAATCTGCTGCATAAATATGAAATTATATACTGGCATCTGACCAACTTTCTGAATTCAGCCAAACTTGTCATGCTATGCAATCTCACATCAATGTAATATAAAAACAAACTTGCAGGGTCCTTGATCCAAACAGCAGAAATGAGACAAAAGAGACAGTATGTCCTTCAGCTCTGGTAAGCGATAATTGGATAAATAGAAGAAAAATGTGGGTGGTTCTTTCTTGGCTGCCTGCTCTAATGTGTTAGCATAAAGTTTTGGTACCACTGCTTTAAAGCAACCATGATGATGTGTGGTTGATGCTCTTTTTAAAGTGCAAATATTTCAGATACTAATAACTTTATGTAAATGGAGACTGGCGTATTACAAGAGCTGATGCCACTGTGTGCCGTGCGGCAGAAGAGCTCGTGCTGGTGTGGTGTGTTCCCACTCTCCTTCGTACCCTGGGGACTGTGTTAAGTGCATTACACGGGCACCCACTGCTTGGTTTAGGTGGCTTAAGACTTGCTCTTACTGTTGTGATGCTCTTTACCTGGGGCTACCAAACAAAATCCCACAAAGGTGGGTACTTGGCGAAAGGGAACAGTTGCTGCAGAAGGATATATGTAAGCAGATATGAACAATTCTGTTGACCTTAAAGTGGAGGGAGATTGACTGAGGTAAGGCACAATTTACACTGTTGTGTTGTGAGGGGATTACATTAAAGTAATAATACTAATGGATTACAGCGCACTCTTTGTAAAGCCTGAGGAAGTACCTGATCTAGGAAATTTGTTTGGAAATTTGTACAACTTCAGCGATCCACTTAATGATCTCTATGGAGATTCTCCTCCTCTGCATAATTTTTATTTTTATTAAGCTTCTCTTTTTTTTTTTTTTAAATTAAACTTCTCAGAATGCTATTAACAAAATGCAAACGCAGGCTATGCATATCCAGTGTAGTATTTGCTATCAGCTGTTTCACAGAGGTGTTCAGAAGCTGATAGTACAAAATTTATGGCAAAAGCCAGGTTTTTGCTTCCTCCCACTTTGCCTCCAGCTGTGTCAGAGCTAATTTGAGTGAAACACCTAATTATCTATTAGCCAAGGTTATAATATAAAATTAGTCACAGCCCTCTATGAAAAATGGCTAACAACTTTCTGCTCATTAAAAATCAAAGCATATACTTACCCATTTTTAATACAAAATGACTGGAGTAAAATCTGTTTGAATGAATGCATTAAAATTAATCTGGAAAAAATCACAATTAAACCAGAAACACCTAGAATAAAATGGCCATTTACATTTTAAAATGTATTTCTTAAAGCATTACAAGTCTATGAATGCTTAAGAAAGGCCTCACGCTTCATTTCTAACTTTGAATTTCTGAATACATGGGCGTGGCAATGCTTCATTTCTCTCTAACCATCAAGGAGTTCATTAAAATACATCTTGATCTTCAACTGTAGAATTGAATACCTTTTTGAAATGCAGTATGGCTCAGATTACTGTGAGAGATACATAGATAATGTCAGTAAACTTTAAAGTGGATTAAGGAGGAGGTTCAAAAAAGTGTTTTGCAACTTCATGGTCAGCAGATACTGAGGTCAATAGGTGCATACAAATCCTCTAACATCCCAAATCCAGCTGCTGTTGGTCCAAGAGAAGTACAAGGTAAATGTAAACAGAAAGATTTTGTGCTGGGATTTTGTGCTATTCCTAACCAGACTCTTCTATTGCTTCTATCAGAACTGAGTTCTTGACAAACCACTGAATTTCATGGGATATTTCTCATGTTGCTTGGTTGTTAAAATATTCTTTGGGTTTCAAATATTATAAAATATGGAGATTTTAGTGTGTATTCGTTTTGTGCAGTTATTATTTGGTTAGTGCAATCGTTCATTTTGAGCTAACATCACAGTGAAAAAGGAGAGTGAAAAAATAGGCACATAAAGGCACAATGTATATGCATGTATATTCTTCATATTCTCCATATTCATCAGTGCTTTTGTGGTTTTGTGTCATGAAATGTCTATTATTCTTTAAAACACAGGCATCACAGTGAAAACAAGTCCTGAAATTCCAAATACGTTGCTTAATTTGCCACCCCAGGGTTTCTGAAATGCCTTAGCTTCAGCTGATATTTGGAGCATCCTTCAGTGAGAGCTTTTTTCAGGGTCACTTAGCACTGTGGACCGAGGAGATAGTTTCACTCAAGCAGAGGGGGAACCCACTGGGTAAATGACAGGAGCATTACCTTGCAAACCAAGACAGATTTGTTTGGTATAACTTGACTGTCTGACCAACAGCTGACAAATTCTGATGCAAACAACCTGTTCCTTGAACCCAAATTATGTATGGTTTGTTTAACACTCTCCACTTCCCATTTTCACCCTAACAGTAACCTGTTGTCCAACAAGCAGTAATAAGCTTGACCAGAAAGAAATATTTGCAATGCTCATGTTTCTTTCTCAGAATTATATTTCTAGTTTCTAATTATTCTGAAAATCTGCCAAGTTTCCCTTATCTGCAGGACAACACAGATGTCTGCATGCCATTTAACATCTTTGGGTTGAGATAATGTAGCAGGTAAATACTGGAATTGACATCTAGTATAAGAGTGAAAAAGCTTGGCCCTCAACATCGGATACATAAAAGACTTATTTTGTGATTTAAAGAAGCTGAACAACTGTATTGTTGTGTCAGGAAAACAGGAAAATATTATTTTATTCTTTTATGCTGCTAGTTTTCATTCTTTTTTTCCCCATTTTCTTATACAAAATTTCCGTTTCATTGGCACTAATTTAATTTATTATATTGATTTTCTTAAGGATTTTTTCCTCTCTTATGTGAACAGTATTAGTTTTCTTCTCTCAAAAAAAAAAAACCCTTGCTTTTGTCAATGTGTTAGTACAAGCCAGCAGCAAGTAAAATCACATTATTGCTGAATGTATTCAAAAAGACAGCACATTTGTTTCGCCTCTCTTAGCACATGAGCAAAGTTCCCATGTAGCAGGTGGTTGTAATTAGTCTGGAATGCAGTTTGGCTGGCAAATTCCTTCCTGTTCATTGCATAATTTCACTACTCCAGTCCCAAAACAGAGGTGGGTAATGGTGAGAGAAGTCTTCTAACTTTAAGTACTCTGGTGTAAATCTTAGAAAATTTCCCATAGTTACTGCTAATACAAGCTGATACTCTGAAAATTAAAATCATGAAGGTTTGGGGATCCCTGGCACTCTGGTCACATGACTGAATGTTTAAAATAGAGTTTTCGGTAAACGCAATATGCAAAATGCAAAATACCTTGTTGGTTTTTAGCTGACCTCTACGATGTAAAGGATCATGTGAAGAAGTCTGACATCTCCATCTCTGGCTTTCAGAGTGAATCATAAATCAAACTTCCGTTGTCCTTATTTACAAGGCGTGGCATGATGTTCCACATAGTTGGGTGACACAGTAAGCATAAATAAATACTTAGCATCAGCTGAAATAGTAACAGAAATCATTCTGAAAACACTTGTAAAGGCAGCTGCCCGTGAATCACCATGTCGGAAAGACGTGTTACACTCATCCACGGAGACGTGTACATGCTTCTGTTGGATTGATGCTTAAGTCTTGCAAAATGATTAATAGTGGATTTTCCCCAAATTCTAGGCTTCCCCAAGTTCATAGATCTTGCCAAAGAAATGACCATAAAATCATAGAAATGCTAATGTGTTGAAATAGAAGACATAATTTCTCAAAGCTGAGATATTAGGAGTGACATGTAATGTTTTATTAAAAACAATTTGTTTGCTTTATTATTTAAATAACTAAATGTTGATAAATTATACAATTACAAGGTGCATTCAAAGCCTTGTATTGTCAAGTGAAATTTTTTTTTTAAACCATTCTGTGACATGAATGAGAAGTTCATACTATTTATGCATTTGTTAGGTGGCTGCATATCTGCTATGAAAGATGTATCATAATGCAATTGAATAATTGAATAAGAGAAACACAGAATTTCAATACTTTTATTTTGCAGAACTTTTTATTTCTTCACTCCTAACCTATGTTTTCAGAAGGAGGACATCTAAATACAAATCAGTGTAACAACTATTCTAAAAAGTTTTCTACCATGTGTCAGTAAATCTGAGTAAAATTCTCATATTTCTCACTAGAAAGTCCTATTTTATTTCAACTGTGAAACTTTTCTTAGGGAACATTCTGTTTTTGCTAAATCTGGCCTTGCAAGTCCCTAAAAACTTGGAGTTACCCTTTGCACCAAGTTTAAGTCCTGTTGTTTATTATGACGGTTGTATAAAATCTGTGTAACTGCAGGGAAAGGGAAAACTGGGTCTACATATTTCATGTTCACCTTACAGCACAGATGAATTTCACTGGCTTTAAATGATTGAATAAATTGATTCAAATACCATGACTGTCAAAACACCTGCAAACAACACTGAAACCTGTAGCCTTATTCCCATGCCCACAAAATTCTCCTGTAGCTCCTGCTGTGCATGTAGATCAAAATTCATCTGCGTTGGGTCATTTTGTTGTTCCTTCTCCTGCACTCTGTAAGTTATTTTTGTGGAAGTACTATCCAATAATTTCTCATTATTGTTAGAAAAAAATGGAAAAGCCTAGTGAAAAAAAAACGTTTAGCAACCCTAAAGCCTTGTTTTTGAGCTTAAATATGCTTTCAAATGTGAGATCATGAGTTAACTCAGTAATGATATTCATACTTGTGATATTTAAGTGGAGAAAAAGCTTAACAAAAAAAGGTATAGAAAATCGTTCTTTTCCTTCCTTTCCTCCTCGTTGGACAATTTTATTTGAACTGATATGTATCATCTGATAAGGCTTTCAAGGGAACCAATTACATATTGCCCCCAATAATATTTCAGCCTTACAGTCTTTTTCTTGAGTGAGACCTTTTGAAGCTTACTTGTAAATATTGATTGAGGGGTTGCTCTCTGGGAGACACCATTTATAGTCTGGCTATAGATATGACAGTTACTTCTCCTGATAGACTCTGTCAGAAAAAACATTTTAAATAAAGGTTCAAGTAAATGTACTCCAAATAAGATTAGTGTCTGAGAAATTCATCTGGCACAGTAACCATGATGTAAGATATCTCTGTATTATTATCCCTCTGTGACAAATTACCTGTAAGACATTGTTTCTGTAAGAGATTAAATGGCTTAAATATGAAATTTTGCAAATCTGTCTGTTGGTGACTTAGAGCACTTGAAGGTCACTGTATGTCAGCGGTGGCATCCATAGGGAGGTATGTTTCCATGTGTCTTGTGGTCGCTAAAAAAATCTGCTGTTTTGTGTAGGGTTTTATTCTGCATCCTTCTTCTTGATATCTGAGCCCCTTTCTTCCATACATGATAAACATGTTTTGTAACCAGGTTTCTGTCCGTCCATCCTCCTTTCCTTCTTCTCTGACCCTTTTTCTCTCACCTTCTCTCTTCCCCTGGGAAAAGAGTTGCATACTGGTTTGGTTCTGTGTTTGTTGTGTAGCGTGGACTGTGCAGCTCTGAGAAAGAAAGGCTGAAAAGTATTGATTGATCTCAGAAGAGAAACTAGTGAAACTTGTGGTGGTTCTTAGGTGTTCTATGAATTTTTAGACCAGCCCCAGGGTCACTTTGACTCTTGGCCACTGAGTTTTACTCTTGTGATGGACAGTTACACTTTTCTGATATGTAGAATTCTTTATACTAATGCTCAGCTTCACTGTTTGAATTATTCTCGGACCAAATTCTGAAGTCTTGTGAAGATACAGGGAGAAATTATGCTAAAGAATGTATGGTTCTTCTTCCTGTCTTTTTTATAAATGGAAAACGGGACTTTGCTCTCCTCCTTTCAAAGAGAGGAAAAAAAGTTCAAAGAATAAAAAATGCTTATTTCATCAAAACACTTATTCCTAAATTAGTAAAGTATTCTAGGACAGCTTTTCCTTTTTGTCCTTTTTCCTTCTTCCCCTCGTCTTCTTTTTTTTTTCTTCTTTTAGGAAATTGCATGAATTCAAGTTGTAAAAAGAATACCTGTAACCATACCAAGGTGCAAAAAAGATAGATGGTATCTTAAGCTTTTTAAAAATTAATTAAAATGGTGACAAAGAATAATAATATTTATTTATATTTTTATAAAACAATTTCACTCCTAAGTGTTTGGAAATAAGTTTGAGAATAAAAAAGGTAAATAGCAGCAAGAAAAACAAAACAAAACAAATCCTCTGAAATTCCCTCCTGTTACTGACAAGAACAAATACTGTAGTTTGTATTTTCTGGGGGAGAGCAACCTTGTAAGGTAAGAAGCCAGTGCAACCTATGAACTGTCACCTTTTATGTCAGATTTACATCTGCCCAGCACAGGTGAAATACAAAGTGACCATGCAATAGCTTGATATTACAGTATATAATAACTTCCTCTAGCTATGTTTTCTCAGATGCAGACAGCAGTATAAGAAATGTTATATTTTTGTTTTAAATTGTATTTTACTAGAATGTGATTGCTGTAAAGAACCTAACATCCTTTAGTTTGATGAGGTGAAGCTATTTCAACATAACCTATTCTAATGACCCAGTCCAGATACACTGTGAACAGGTGGAGAAAATATAAGAGGTGAGAAGGAGAAAAATCAAAACACTTCGAAGAATGACTTATGAACTCAAATCAAGCCGACAAGTCTTTTTTTTGGTGATACCATTTGAACATGAAGGAAGGGAGAGTATATTTGCTATTCAAGTAGAAGATCTCCTGCAGCACAGTGTATGATTGATGAAGTCTAACACATTCATCATGGAGTTAAGGTCAGTGAATTAGTTATCTCATCCTTTATGAACCAGGTTGAGTGCATATTCAAAGCATATGAACCTGGTGAAGTGGTTCTAAATGCATTTTTTAAAAATTGAGAATGTACATTTAACTGAAAAATGGGAAGGCAAAAAGGCTGCCTATTTTATTCTTTCTGTCCTTTTTTTTTTTTTTTGGAGGGGAGAAAGTAGAGATTCTGTTAAGTATCATTTCCAGCAAGTCAGTGTCACATACCCTTCAAAGAGCAGGAAAATTGGTACTTACCAAGCTTTACTGATAACTTGCCCAATTACCCAGACTTTACACTTCATATTTCTGTTCATAAAAGAGCTTTTGCACCTTCTGATGAACTCTATATTCAAGCAAATAATCTTGCTTGTTGCTCATTCATGAAAAATTTACCACTTACTTAAAATACTTTGATAAGACATTTCAGTAAACAAGTATTTCATATGTCAGTCATTGCAGTAAGGTCACTATCCATAGTTTCTTCTTTAGTGGATATATAGGAATACTTTGTAGTTTTGCTGTTCAGATAACATGGTCATGCTGTGATGATTCTTTCTTGCTGTTTACAAATGATCTACAAACAGCTGGTAAATCCTCGAGAAATGTTAGACTTTCTGGATAAGAATTCATTGTAGTGAATATAGAAGTCAGTACAGACAGCGATGCCTGCGATGATAATGCCATGTTTTCCTTACAGGGAATGGAGAGTTACAGGCACTTTCAGGGGATAACTTAGCCATGACATCTGCTGGAAAGGGATGAATTGATTATGAAATATCTCTCTGTTTCTATTGAGTACCAAAGCAGCTGGAGTCAGAGGCAGGTATGTGCCTACGGTTAGGTGAGACTAATCCTATCCTGAGCATGTGGTAAGCCAACATAACAGTCATGAGAAAACTTTTAATGTGATTTTTATTGCACACATTTATTTCCTCAAGTGTGCTTTGAAAGCTATGAGACACTTGGAAATACAAGTCCTTCTTGTGGGCTTACAACATACAGTACTGTGGATATTAGAGATATCACAGTATTCACAGACTTTCACACACCCTTTAAGCATGTGTGGGTTTGTTTTGCACTACTTATTTAATTTCTTCTTCCATGGAACACTAGTGCACCTATTACAGTAGCACCTGGGCTCTGTGGTCACGAATTGTGAGCTGGTATCATCCATAACTTTTGAAGGGATGAAATACAAAGAATCCCTGTCCCAGAATTCATTGTCTCTTATTGAGAAAAAGCTGCAGTAAGCAAAAGCAGTCCAGGAAAGAGGTGATTTGAGAGACAAATGGCAGTGAGTAAGCACATACTTGGAATAATATTGTTGACTTCTGTGCAGTGTGTTTATAATCTATGAGCTTAGACTTTGGGAGGAGTTTTTGGTTTTGTCCTTTGTATTTAAGAAAACCTTTCCATTTCTTAGTTTCAATCTTTTTCTTTCTGGGAGATGACATACTTTATTTTCTCCTTTTTAAAATTCATCTAAGTATAATAAAGTTTGCTGTTCTTATCAAGTCATTTGGGGGGCATTGGTGCCTTGAACATATAATGGCAATTGTAAAAGTAGCAATTTTGCACCCCACCTCTCTTTTGAGAGTAATGGTAATTTGTGGCACAGCAGATTGCACTGTTGTTTTATGGTTTTAGCTTTGGTTTGTAATTTATTTGAAAAATACCAAGGAGATGGATAGAAACCCAAGTGAAGTAATTGCCAAATAAAACGATATGGTATCTATTATAAAGCTAAAGGTTTTGAGAAGTGTTAAATTTTTTTTACAGGATAGTGGGGAGGTCAGACTGAGCAGCAACTGAAATTTGGATATTGTAGTACTTGAAATCTTTTATGTGCTTTTAATGGCCGTTTTGTAGAAATGCAAAGAGAAAGAATTATTTGGAAAAAAAAATCTGTATGAAGTGTGTTTAATAACCAGTGCGTTCTTAAGGGGAGAAGATAAACTTTTCCCATAACACTGCCCAGTAATATAGACAGATGTATAAGAAACAAGGAGACAAAAATGATATGCAACTGATATGTGTAATACCAATATTCATAATTTTGCTTGTGTGAATTAGAACCAATCACTTATATGAAAAATTCCAATTGTGCACATAAAATTTGCTCATATATTTATGTCATGGAAGATAGAAAATTCGGGATCTATTTATTATTATATTCCCTTCTTTTCTTCAGAGACAAGACCAAACTACAGTTTTGTTTAGCTGCTGGGAACAGGAATAATGTGTGATTGGTATATGTGTACTTTGAATATTTAGTATCTGTCTCTAGACTTCGTTATTCAGGGATGTATCATAAAGGGAGTAACAAGCAGCATGTGGAAAAGATTTAAGGCAAGTAAAGACAGAGCATCAGCTTAAACTCATTTAGAGCCACTCGTGCATTTCTTTTTGTTGTTGCAGACCTGAGTAGCAAAACTGAAAATGAATAGAAAGATAAGCTATAAGAATTATAATGCGTAAGAATTATAATGTATATAGAGTATCAGAATGGTAGGGGCCAGAAAACTCATGGGTTGAGATAAAGACAGTTTAATAAGAAATTAAAAGCCACACACATGAGCAAAGAAAACAAGGAATTTATTCCCCACTTCCCAGGGCAGGCCAGGTGTTCAGCCATCTCCAGCAGAGCAGAACCCCACCATGCCTAATGGTGACAGGGGAAGACAAGCACCATCACTCCAAATGTCCTTCCTTCCTCCTTCTTCCCGCAACTTTATTTACTAAGCATGATGTCATATGGTCTGGAATATCCCTTTGGTCACTTGGGGTCACCTCTCCTTGCTGTGTCTCCTCCCAGCCTCCCCTGCACTCCCAGCTTTCCCACCAGCTTGTCAGTGTGAAAAGCAGAAAAGGCCTTGGCTCTGTGTGAGCCCTGCTCACCAATAACAAAACCATCTCTGTATCATCACCTCTGTGCTCAGAACAAATTCAAAACACTGTCCTATACCAGCCACTGCAAAGAAAGTTAACTCTACTCCAGCCAAAACCAGCACACTCTATTAAGGGACTCATAGTATCTTGTATAAATTTAAAAAATTCCAGCCCAATTTTAACCTGTTGAGAAAATCTTGGGATCTGTGTCTGAAATCAAAGCTTGCTAATAAAAAAAGGTTATTTTCAGTGGGCCTAAAATTCATTATGGTCAGGTGTCCAGATTTCCACTGGAAAACATTGAGAATTTCATAGAAGGCTAAAAATTTCAGTTTCAGAAGAATTTGTCTGGAGCAAAACCCCAATGAGACACTGACCCTTACAAAAAGGCAATGTATGACAGTCAAAGTTTGACAGAAGCAGGGTAAGCACTTCCAGTAAAGAAATGCAGACCCTTTTGAAGAAGGTAAAATGTCTTATAATATGTTTCTAGACTCCAAGAACTGCAGTGATCAGATGTCTTTATACTTTGTTTAGAAAAAGAATCTGAAATTACCATCTTTCTAAGGAGGTTTCTATTACAAACAAACAAACAAAAAAATCCCCAAACCCCAAAGTTAAGTACATATAGATAAAATGATAGTGTTACTTTTTGCTTTTGTGATCTAATAAGAAAACATTCGTAATGAATGAAGTAATCTTACTGTCACTGCTGAAAACATCATTAACTTTCTTTTCAGTTAACAACTCTGAATTAACAAATCAGAAGTGTTCTGCAGTATAGCCATCAAACCTGCCTTTTAATATCTCCTCAACACAACGTAGTGAAAACTAAATTTGAAACCTGTCCCTCAATGAAGTATGTGATTTATCCCTCCAAAACACAAGTGGAATAGTTTAAAAGACAAGAAAAGGATTTTTCATTTTCTAAAATGGTATGTGTTAGAACTCTTTTGACTTTGTAATTTTTCTGCAAAACTGTGATCGGAGCAAAAGGCCACAAAGATGTTCCTGATCTTTCATTTATGGTTCTAAAATCCTAAACATGTGTATCTTGCCAATCAGGCTAAGTAGTTTGCTCAGCATTCTTCTGGAAAAATCACCAAAAGCAGCCATGTTAGCAATTGAAGAAAGTTTACTGTCATTGCCAGCTGCCTCACCAGCCTAATGGACTCAATGGAAGAAATGGGTAGATAGTAAAGATTTAAACCAAGAATCTATGATCTCATTCTTCAGATATTCTACATACATTAAAATCAGATGGTGGTTTGCTTTTTTCTCTGTTTCCCTGCCTGAAATTCCAGTGTTTTTATGAGACTGTTGAAGAGCAAGCCCATCTCTCAACTGTATCATGACTCACTTCCCTCTCTGATCAGGGTGATAGGTCACTGAATGTAGTTTCCCTCTGTCATCCCCCTCTCCAGACATCTGTTTGGTATTATTGAGGCTAATGCCTCCTTCCTCCTTCCTCCCAGCCTATACCAGTGAGTAGCAGTTTACCACGGCACCAGCGAATGGTCATCCACTTCAAAAGTTGCATCCACACACTTTTGTGCCTTCCACCTCTGGAAGCAGGTGAGTTTATTTTTGATGTAGGCTTGTATCTATTCTTGCTAATTAGCCAAGTGTCTGCAGGACGGAAAATGGGTATAGTGTCTCTTTCCCCTGTTGTTGTGTTCAAGGAATAGTATTCCTCAATTTAGTAGTCCTGTTAAAACCATGCCACCACTTGCTCTCCTTCCCTTCCTTCCCCCACATTGAATGCACAAAAGGCAGAGATCACTGGCTGAGTTAAAAACAATTTACTGGAAACAGCAATGAGAAAACTAACAGTAATAGCAACTGTATTAATAACAAAGGTATACAAAAGAGAAAGTTATCCATGTGCAAAACGCTCACCAAGCCCAACCCAACTTGACTTGCAGTTAGTGCCACCCCACACCTCTCTCTGTCTCAGAACCTTGTCACTCTACCCCAGCCACTCCATCCAGAAGCCAAAGAATCCCTTCCCCCTGCCCCTGGCAATGATGTGAGGTGGTATCAAATAACATCTAACCCTGTCCTTGGCCAAAACCAGGACACCTGTCAAGAAACTAAGGGAAAGATTACTCTGATAAGTAATCAAGGAAAGGATGCTAAAAAGGAAATTTGGTTATTGTTTCTGCAGCTTAAATACTTGGTTTCATAGCAATATGAGTAGAAATTGATTTTTGATTCATTTTTCCATGAAGTTGTCTTCATGGGACAGTAAGTAGTGGGAGCAATGAAAGCATGTACCCACCATAGTGCTTTATTGCCATTACCAATATGCTGAACAGTGGACTAGGTGGTTCAAATACACCAAGTGTGGACTTCAGTGGTTTGAATTGTCTGAATTTTAATTGTCAGCTGACTGAAAGGGGACCCTCTTCACACTGATATTAATCGTTCATTAAGATTTTCTTTCCCCTTCTAATTATTTCATATAGTCTCAGGCAGTAAAATGACGATTCCTTGTAGTTGTGCTCCTTTACAAACTCTTGAGGTGTTTCTTTCCAATTCATATGGCTAATAAACTGTATATGATAGTTTCTACTGAAGGAGAAAACTGATCAGTTGATGTAGGTTTATAAAGAGCTCTGCATCATTTTATCTTCCACAAAAAGAGCTTGGCCACTGTCACTTGATAAATAGTGTTTAACAGTAACATAACCACAGGGTATCTCCAGGATGCTTTCTTTAGATAAAGCCCTCATTAGGTTAATGTAAGATCACTGGCTTTAGCCTGCATTTTATTTTATATAATGAGTTCCTTTTTATACAATAAAGCTTATGAAAGAAGAAATTGTTGGCTCATAAGGTAGAGATGGATGAATATAATAACACTTCTGTTGGAGGGATTTATGATGTATATTTAGCATTGCAGACAACATAGTAAATCACTGCCATGGCCAACGTGAAAGATACATTAGATGCCTTTTTTTTTTTACCAGCCTATCTAAGTCCTTTTCAGATGTCATTCTAAAGATTTATAAATCAGTCTCATTCCATGTTATTAAAAAGTCTATTACATATTATAATGCAGCCCTGAACATGGCAAATTATTTCACTTTCATTGTTGTTGATACCATTAATATCTCCTCCCCGTTCTATGATATTTAAACTAGATACAAGATAAAGGATAGAAGAATCCCTGGTGCCAGTGTCATGTAAACAACACAGTAATTGGAAAGGCAGATAAAATGTTTGTGAGAAATGTAATAGTGATAAGTTTTACCCAATTTCCTGGGATATGCATGTAAAGTGACATTATATTTTTTGGTCAGATGCTGCTGTTAATCTCAAAACATAAAAAAGAAATTATTCATTTGGAAAACTCTTAGAAGGGCAGGTCCAGTATTGTGTTATGTGAACTATGTCCATAATACTGACTGTGGCAATATCTGTCATCACAGGAATACATGCAATTGGATTTTTCTGTGGAAACTTCATCGGAGCATCTGTGTGTTTGCTCTCAAGTAGACATGTCACAGGACACTTCATACTATTTTTACACTGCTCAACACAATCAGCTCCAAAAAATTGATTAAGACAAATTGATTAATTTAAACAATGGTGAAGGTTGGGAGAGTTAAAAACTCAAAGAATGTAAGCTATTACATTTGAGTGAATACTCACAGCTCACATTTTCCAGTTTCTGTGGCCTCTAATAATGTACGTATGGTACATCAATATGCTCCTTTGATCAAGAGTGTATCCATCCAATGCAATTTCTGTATCTTGGAAAAAAAGGGTTTTAGAATCAATTAGATCAATTAGGAGTGATTTATTGTAATGTATGGCAATGTCTTCCAGACACCTCGGAAAGCTCGAGACATTAGCAATGACTTCAGTTAAGAGGGAAGACAGATTGTATGGGGAGAAGGTGTGTAGTGAAACCCAATAAATGAAAGTTTCTTTTGTAGTTCTGAGAGGGAAAAGTGGAGAACACTGTTTGTGTTCTTTTAAGTAATAATTTGCCTGATCTTGTTCAGTTCGCATGGGATCTATTTTGCTGAGATGTATGGATATATGGCTGGTTTATAATAGACAATTTTGATTATTTCTTTGTACAGTCTTCAGTACTTTTCCAGCCTGTCTGAACATGTTATGCCTTATTTTTTTAAGCTGTTACTTCTTTAGGAGTTATTGAGCACCTCCAAAAATATAGTTGATTGTTAGGATTTATCCATGCCCAAGTGACTTTCAGTTATTTGCTATTCAAGGCATTTTTCTCGCTGTAAATTAACCTTAGATGAAAAAGAAGATATGCTGATTGACAAAGAGAAATACTTGAAATGGCTGGCAAAGTTTTATACTGCACAGGAAACTTGTCACTATGGTGAAGAAACTCGAGGGCAACATTTATTATAAGAACAGATTTATTTTGTCTGTTTTACTGTCACTTAGTCAAAAAAAATTGCAGTTCTGAAATGTGGATTTGCTCCACAGCTGCTGATGCTTTTCTCTGGCAGAAGCAATCTGTACAACAGTACTCTATGGGCTTAAAGATGTAGATTAGTCTGAAGTTTAGTGTACGTGCATAACACAGTTACTAGTCTTCTGACAGCTAGCAGGAGAAAATGGCAAGCATCTTTTTTATCTGAGCTTTTCTTTGCACACTGGCTGTTGTTCAACACTCAGAATACAACAGGTCCATTTGCCATTTATTGGGAAAGCCCCCCAGGAAAGGCTCAACAAACAGTTGGACTGTTTTCACTCATGTGTAATACTGATGATAATTATCCAAGCATAATGATCAAATTGAAGGAGGAAAGCTATTAGTCAGTCTTCAAAGCTGAAAACATGTTTTTGCATTTACTTTTAAGTTTTGAAAAATAGGCACAAACATTATGGTGATAGGTGCTTTGTGCATGTTTGCAATACCCTCACTGATAGCTTCCTTTTTACAGGAACAATGCCTTCTGAGGACCAAAATACCTCTTCATCTTGATTGCCTGAGGACAGAAACCTCCAGGATAGGCAAGATAATAGGAACTAAAATAGCTCCAAGTCCCATTAACTCTAGCCATCATAAAGCACAAGTAATGCACACTCAAACTAATCATTATTTATAATGAATTCTGAAAATATGATATAGAGCCTCAAGCCAAACTCAAATTAAAATCAATACGATGTCACATCAGTAGTGATGTGTCTTTTGGAGACAGCGTGGGATACAGAAAATGATTATAAAAGAATATATTCATTATATCTCTAAATTCATACATTAAATAATATTCATTTGCAATACTGTTATGCAAAGAACACCAATGTTCATGGTCTGGTGATAAATCCTTGAGCTCTTCTATAATTTGTAATGTAACCAGGACCTACTTAAAAAAAAAAAGCGTCCTTGCATCTTATTACTCCTTTAAAATATGTATTAGTATTTTTTTATAACTTTCAGACTATATTACACTTCAAATAAATTAATTCTTTGTAAAACTGTTAGAGGTTTTCATAAAATAAGATAAATGAAACTATTTATTTCGTATAGGAAGGTGATGATATTGCCATGTCATTGTTGAGGGACAAAACAGTGGTGCTGATACCATGTTCAGCTTAGTTAAGATCAAAAGACTGAAGGAGGAAGAATTATTTTCCCTGCAGCCCCTCTTTATAGTGAGTGTCCTGAGCCTTTCATCCTATGAGTGTAAATCACAGAACCATCAAGGCTGGAAGAGACCTTCAAGATCATTTAGTCTAACCACCAACCCAACATGACCATAATCACCCCTAAACCATAGCCCTAAGTGCCATATCCAGATGCCTTTTGAACACTTCCAGAGACAGTGATTCCAGTACCTCCCTGGGCAATTCATTCCAATGTCAAACCACTCTTTCCCTGAATTTTTTTTTTTCTCATACCTAATCTGAACCTCTCCTGAGCCTCCCCTGGCACACCTTAAGGCCATTTCCTCTCATCCTTTCACTTGAGATGTGGCAGAACATCTCACTACAACCTCCTTTCAGGTAGTTGTAGAGAGCAATGAGGTTCCCCTGAGCCTCATCTTCTCTAGACTAAACAATCCCAGTTCTCTCAGCCAGTTCTCATAGGACATATTTTCTAGACCCTTTGCCAGCTCCATTGTCAAGTTGGATTCATGGTCAGCAGCATGCTGTATGTCAAAATATGATCTAAATATCAGAATACAGATAATTATATTCAGTTTTTCTTCATATCTACTCCTTTGTCTATGGTTGTTACTTGAATTGATTAGTTTATTCCTATTAAACACCACTTATTCTTTGTCCTGCAGCAACATGAAGGACTATTTATCTACATTTTTTATTAATTTTATTAGAATGTGTCTGGAGGAGGGCAACCAAGGTGGTGAGAGGTCTTGAGGGCAAGACTTACAAGGAGTGGCTGAGGTCACTTGATTTGTTCCACTTGAAGAAGAGAAGCCTTGGGGGGGTGACCTCATTACAGTGCACAACTTCATCAAGATGAGCAGTGGAGTGGGAGGTGCTGATCTCTGGTGACCAGCAGTAGGACAGGAGCAAATGGAATGAAGTTGTATCAGGGAAAATTCAAATTGGACATTTGGGAAAGGTTCTTTACCCAGAGGGTGTTCAGTCGCTGGAACAGACTCCCTAGGGAAATGGTCATGGTACCTACCCTGTGAGAGTTCAAGGAACCATGTGGACACTGCTCTTAGTCGTAGGATATAGTTTTAGGTAGTCCTTCAAGGAGCAGGGAGTTGAACTCCATGATCCTTAGAAGTCCCTTCTCTCCCTTGAGATATTCTATCTTGTGGTTTTATAGGTATTCATATATACAGAATACATGTGGCACTGAAACCTATATAAACAAGAGAGATCTAGAGAAAGATATATTTATGAGCAGATTAACTCTGAAAGTTTTCTAGATGACTTTTCAGGTCACTCTGTAAGTTTATCATGTGCATTTATAATGCAAGCATGGACTAGATGCATTAATATAACACATATGTATCCATGCAATATTCTGTTTGATCTGATATGAAAATATCAGAGCAAAAATTAATGCAGGAAAAAAAAATCTATTGTGGGTAGAGGAAATCTTGTTACTGACCTCAATGGGGCTGTAAATGCTACAGTATTTCCCTGTTTTATGCTGGCTACATCCATTGAAAACTCAGTGCTTATTGCCATCCAGTGTTTATACTTCAAGTGCCTTATATCATGCATTTCACTGCCTCAGTCATTCCTTTCTTGGTTAACCTACATTTGGTGTACATCCATTTTTCTGGCCTACAGCTCTTAAGATGTACATAAATAACCCAGTAAACTAACACTAACCATGATAAGTATTGCCCTGGTAGTAAAAATGTGGATGTTTCCCATGGGGGACTGAAAAACTGATTTGGCTTCTTTGTAGTCCATTTCTGCTCAGAATAAATAAAGGTTGTTTACAATGAAACATAACCCCATTCATCAGTTCTCGACAAATAATCATTCTGAAACGATTTAAATACAGAAAATTTGCTTTACAAGTCTAGTATAGACTATGAAAATGCAGTTTGAGTGTTTCAGTATGTGTTCAGTATGTACAGTTTAAAAGTATATGCGTTGTTACTTGTCATTTGTTTCCCTTTGGCAGCTGCTAGTTCTATAAGGCAATCAGTGATATTTTATATTCTAGCTATTAAGATCTCTCTAAGCCATGTTGGGGCATTTTCCTTGCCAGGTGGCTCTTGTAGGAGCCAGTTTTTGAAGTATGGTAGTGATAAAAGAGTCATGTCTCCCTCTTTGAGAAATACACTGCATAAACTCAAGGCAGAAACATAATTCACTGCAGTAACAAATATGTTACTAAGAAAAACAGAAGAGGGGTATAGCACTATTTAATTTGTTACATTTATTTATCTGTCACATTTGATTGCTACCTTTCCCTTATTTGGTAAATTTTTGTTTGGTTTTTCTTATAATTTAGAGTTTAACTGCACTGGAATGCAGTTATCAGTGCCTCTTTCAAGAATGCAAATTTTATAGGTATCTTCTGATAGTCAGAGATTCCAAAAGGGGCAATTTAAAACAAACATGCATACAGAAATCTTTATTTTTTACCAGCCATCTGGAAAACAGCTGGTATTAATTTTACATCAAATATACTGTCTTGATATTTCAGAGATATGAAAAATAAAGGCAGGAGGAGAGAAAGAAAGCCACACTTTATGCCTAAGGTCAGTAACGAGTTTATAAGAGCAGCAGGATTGTTTATTTTGGGGTCAGGGGTCACCTGAATTGCCATTTAGTTTCAGCTTCAGGTTCTTTTTTTTTTTTCCCCTTTGTTATTTTGTGTGGGTTTTTTTTCTGTTCCATTGAAAAGATTATAAAAGGCTGTGTGGTTGTGAAATGACTTCATCAAAGAAGTGAAACTTTCTTAGTAGAGTTCAAATGAAGATTTATTCCCTGATTTAAACTTCTATCCTCATTGTCACTAGAAACTACTTTTCTGCACACATTCCTGTTTTAATTTTGGATAATTTCTAGTTCACCATTCAGTCAGGCAGCCCAGCTTTAGAAATAATCGCAGTTATGATGTCACACTGCTCCTCTGTTTGTTAGTTATATTATGTATAATCTGTGCTCTGTATGAGACTATCACGCTTCATCTTGTCTGCAGCTGGTTTTCATCACCAATGAAATCTTAAGTTTTATTTCAAATATAAACCCCCTAATTAGAATGGAAAAAACCAAAACTCTGTCCTCTAAGGAATTATAAATAAATACTAAGATGAATGGGTTAGCAACTGTAAAGTTCCATTTACAAGTCAGACTTAAAATCAGTAAAAATAGGAGGACATTACTTCCATTCTCTGTGTCCAAAACCATCAGGACTTCATGATCCACCTTTGGAAATTCACCAATGTGTATATTGGTGCCATGTACTATAGATGATGTTGGAGAATGATTAAAAGATGCAAAAATACATCTACTTTTGGTACTTTAGCTTTGTTTCTTGGTTTTGATTTGGTTTGGGTGTTTTTCTGTGTTCTGACATAGTAATTTCATTATTGTGTCATTTACAATGCCCATGAGTCAATTCCTTCATTTTGTCCTTTACAATTACCACGTCAGAATCCACCCAATCTTAGAAGACATTTCTGAACACCTCATTATTTGAGGGAATAACTGCCCTTCTTTAGATCTGTGACTAAGGCCTTAGTCTCTCTGACTTAAGGCAGAGTCCTTGAGTGAGGCTTATGGAGATGTCTGTTTTCACATTCTTAGTCAGATATGTACAAGGATGTAATTAATATAAGTGATGGGTAAGATCAATGTGGGCTGAGGTTCTGGCATATGTTACATTTGTTATAAAAAAAAAAATCTGTTGTAGAGAGCCACTTCTTTTTTATTGTTATGTATTACTTTAGACAATGAAAGCTGTGTTAATGTTTTTGCATGTAAGTTGGTGCCCTAAGAATTGTTATAAGAAGAGAAATCAAAGAGTATTCAAATTATGTTATATGTTGCAAAGTTAGTACTAAGCAGATAGAGATTGCACGTTTTCCCTAAAAAACATTCAATCTGAGTCAGACAGAAGTGCAGGGAATGGATAAAAAAAATGAGGGAAAAAAAGAACAGGAAAAAAGAAAAAGTCACACAGTAGTCAGATAAGATTTTTCATCTATGCACTTGCACTGCATTTTTCTTCAACACAATTGAAAATGATTCAGTGAGTGAAGCTACTAGGAATGAAGTGGGTGTTTCCAAGTGCCAGTCAACAGAAAAATGATAAAAATATTGCAGAGCCTAATGTTGGTGTGCAGAATTAGAAAGTGAAATAGCAGTGTCCTTTGTATCAAATTCAGCTAAGGCTCCTGTAGTATTTTAAATACTTGCATGCTTTTAAGAAGTTCAAGGAGAACAAAATGTTGAAGTCCACGTAGGTCAGTGTTTTGTACTATGAAACCACATAACTCCAAGAAAACAGTGAATTATCTTTTATACAGACACCACTGCAAGGGTCGTGCTGTGCATTTGACATCATAGCAGTATCTGCTTCTCTGTCAAAGGAATTTTTACACACTTAATTCTAAAGTCTCAGTTATTACTTGAACTCATAAGAATAAATGTTATGTAAAAACTTAAATATAAGGCATATTATTATTGGGGGCAAAGAATTTGGAAATCATTACACAAGTGAACATTATGACACCTACTTCATTGATGTATGTTAAATGGCTACAGTAAATTAATCTTTTTAATATCGGAAAAGAGAAGGGATGATTTCTGACTTTCTGTAATTCTTTCTTTGTAATTCTTTGAATTACTGAGCAGAAGTTCCATGGCTGATGTTTCTTTTACCCCCTCTCCTCAGGTTCTCCTCTGCAGGACTGTTTCTGCACTGGCACGTGTCAGGAATGGCCAACAAACTGGTTATCATATGCTTGAGCCATTAAAAAAGTCCAGCACTAGGTAAAATCATTTCATAGGATAAGGTCAGTTAATTTTGCCTGCCCTTTGTGTTTCTTTTCCTTCAGGAACAGCCATGGTAGCACTGCTACCCCTTCGATTAGCAACAATATTTGAAAATTAATAAAAATTCCTCATTTGGCATCTGTTTCTATTGCTACATAGATTTTAGGGGTTTCTTATGCCTTAAAAAGCTCTTATAACCATGCAAAAAATGTGAGAAATGACAGAGGCAGTAAGTTTTTCCAAGCCGAACCTCTCAAGAGAGCTGTCATTAGCTGCCATCTTTGCAGCTCCAGGGTACAATTGCACAGCTAAAAAGGGAGGTGAAGAAAGGGTAATCTGGATAAAATGTTGGTGACTTTAAAAATCTCCCTTCAAATAAATTAAGAGTTCTGATTAGGCTGATTGAGGTACATAGTTTAGATGTGTTTGGGATGCTCCACATGTATAAGTACATGCACAAACATCAATAAAATCTCGTGAAAGAACATAGAGGATTCTGATGATATAGTGAAGTAAAATTAAAGACTAAGAAAGTCATTTTAGCCTGGCTGACAAAAATTAGTTGTAAGCTTGTAGCATCCTGTTAAGGATATGCTGCTTTCAAAGGCAAAGTTTCTTTAGAGGTTTCCCAGAAAGTCTTGATCCAGATAGGGCTAACTAATATAAAAAAATGGTATATATTAATTAAAGAAAATTTCCAGCTGACCTATACAAACGAGACAATCTTGAGTACAATGCTGAATTTTGACACTGTCCCGCATATCTGGGTGGCCCAGTGAAGAGTGATGTCCCTCAGGGGTGGGTACTGGGGCCAATACTGTTCAACATCTTTGACAGTGAACTGGTCGAGTGGGATCGAGTGGCACACAATTGTGCTACATAACATAAGCATTAGAACTAGGAATATCTTTTTCTGCCTATCTGCCCAGTGCAGTTCTGGTTTATATTGAGAGATATAATTGGGTTAGTGGGAAAACAGTCCTTTCTGCCTCCAACTACCTTTAGAACATTTTAATCCACGTACATATTCAGGATGTTTACTACTTGAGTGCTGATTTCTGCAGATTTTTAGTTCCTTTTCACATTCTATATGTTTTTTACTGTTATCTGTTTCTCTCTTTCTTTTTT
>VYXB01007919.1:63589-82580 GCA_013397135.1 Pachyramphus minor
TTTTTTTTTTTTTTTTTTAAGGTTTTCAACCCTTTAATCACCTAGGAAACCAAACATGGATATCTTCCCTTCATTTCAACATATTCCTCTACTGTATTTGTTCAAGAGATATGGAGGAGCTGCATGGACGGTTTTTGCTCACAGTTCCCTCAAATCAAGGCAAGTCTCTTCTGATATGCAGGTTTCCAGGTGCCTTCCTAAATCTAAACACAGATGGGAAATAGAATTGCAGCTTGTTCTCCTTCCTTCCCTCTCACTACCCAGAATAACTCAATAACTGATAGTCTAGGAGAATTAAAACTTTCATTAGCAGTGGTAAAGGGAATAACAGTATCTGTTGCGTTTTATAAACTACCCTTTAGCATTTTTATGAACTCTCATTGTGTGCAGAGTTCAGCTATCACTTTGTTATCAGAGAGGCAGCTCTTGACAACAGACAAGAGACACCAGTGCATACATTGAACTCTTTCATTCTGCCTATTTGTGCTGAATGTGTTCTTCTTATGTGAAAAGATGTAAGATATTGCGTGAACACTCATCGATCAAACTCGACTTGCTACAGTGTAGACTGTTCTATTTCACCTTAGAGACAAGTTTATCTTAGCACACATAGTCCCACGAAAGCCATCTTAGCACCCAGCTGTTCAGTTCAGGTTTCCACAGCAATGTGAACATTTTTTTGCCCTTTTTTTTTTTTTTTTTCATAATTTTGAAATTCCTTCTACTTCATCTTCCTTATGCTGCCTGGACACAATGCAGCTGATAAGATACACTGTTTTCTTAGCAGGTGCAGGAAGTCATCAGGAGAAACTGGCTGGAGAGATATTGCTTTCATTTAACATCATCATAATTTCTGCAACAGTGTATGAATATTTTAGCCAGCTAAAGACAAGGATAACAAACAAGCACTTTTTACCTTGTCCTGTAAAAATGGAGAGTAACTGTTTTAATGAGTGCAAATTTTATCTGGTTTGAAAAATCACATCCACAACACAACAAAAAATTTTTCCTAGAATGAAGGTGTCTAAAATATCTTCAAATGTTGTTTATACCATAGAATTTTCCTATTTTTCCTATAGTTCCCCACTGTTCTTTCAAGCTTTAGAACAAATTGGAAAACTAATGTTCAAATACAAGCAACCTGAAACCATCAGGTATTTCTATACTTGAGTTTCATGTAATGTTTTCCAGGCTTGGTCAATATTAGTGATCAATTAACAATATAAGTTGCTAAAATGGAATATCAAACTGTGACTGATTCTTAATCCTCTTGAAAATAATAGTTTTAAGTCAAAATTCTGGGTATGGTGTGAAATACCTCTTCACTAAAAATGCAAAAGAATTCCAGTGGGAGAGGCTTGGACCCGCATTCAGTTACAAACACCCTGAGAGCCCATTACTTTCATATCTTTGTTTTAAAGTTCATACCCCAGGCAGTTGGAAAGTAGGGAGTGTGCCCAGAGGTCAGAGATTTGCCTAGGACTGAAAACACCAATCTGCAGGAAAAATGAACATTTTATTCTCAGAATAGCTGGTGTGTACATGTGCATACAAAAGATCTAGCCTGCACCACATATTGGCACTGAAGAAAAATAACTGCCCTTCTGCAGGAGGCTCTCTCTTTGATAATGATTGTTGGATCAAATTCCATATGGATTTGAAATCCTTAATGTGAATTTTGCTAATTTATGGAGGCACACTGAACAAGTTCATGTCTTCAGCTCATTTAACCTTCTGCCAGTGTTTGTAAATGAGTTTATCAAGTATAACATGGTGTCTAAATGCCTTTTAAACATTTTAAAAGCTATGTCAGTAGCCAATATGTTTAAAAAAGTGAGACTGGGAAATTAAGTTCCTGAAGTTAGGAAATGACACAATTTAAATTCGGTGTAACCTGAATTTTAACACTTTAAACTGCAGAGACTGTTTAATGTTTGACACTTTCAGATTCAGTCTCCTGGTAGCACTGAATCCCAGCAACCTGCGTTCTTCTCTGGGTCTCAGGGTGGTAATGCAAGCTTTTAAGTGACCTCCAGCAATAATTTTATATTTATTTTATGTTGGTTTTCTTACATATTATCATAGGCATTTTTTAAAATTACAGCTGCTCTTGTGAGTAGGCATTGATAGTTCTTTTTCTCTTACAGAGTCATGATTGAGGGCCAAAAATAGTACACCATTGTTCATTTGAAATTATAAAATATAGCAGAAAACACACACAGAACTGGCAACATCAGTTCTCATGTTTCCTGAGTTATCAGTGTTTGATTTTCAAACTTAATGGTATTTTAATATAGATGCTTTTTTAGAAATTTCGTGGGCATGTTGTATCATGGTGGAGATGTTAGATGAAAAAAAGTCACAAGGACATGTATTCTCTCATATTGTAAAATAGGACATGGGTTCTATTTCTAGCCTTGACATGATGTCTGTGTAAACACTTGGCTGGATCAATAAGGCTCTGTTTGATTTTTGGTCTAAAAAAGGAATACTGCTATCTGATCTTCCTTTTTAAATACTCTAGATTTTTTTTTTTTTTTAAATTCTCCAGATCAAAATATAAACCCTTAATATTTGAATTGAGGTGTGATTTGCTTAATGGGAAAAAAAATGAGGAATCTAATAGGATTATCTATTTCAATGGTTCCCTGGGAGGCTTATTTTGGTTAATTCCCTCTTTCTCTTCCAACTGCTGTGTCCTGTGAAGGTATTGTGAAGATGCACGATTTTCTTTCAGAGAGGAGAAAAATGATCAAATGAGATTAAGGTAGTGGGGTTTCCCTTTATCCAGTTGCAGTCTTCTCAAGAGACTTGCCTGATATTTTGCTGTTTTCACATTCTGTTGCAATCCTTGCCATTTGAATGAATTGTCAGCATTTTAACATTTTGAATACTCTGTAAATTATAACATAGGTAGTCCCACTTTATTTATATACTGATTTTTGCTGGACCTATCCATTTTATCTTTCTTTAGTTTATAACTTTATTGACTACTTAAAAAGTGAAATATAGGACCAATCAAATCTTAAAAATGTTTAAAACAAAGCAATTACTTAATCAATTGTCTTTCATAGATAGTATGAGGTGCTGTACCCCATCCCTGTTTTATATGATGCTGGGAAGATTTATGAGAACGTGTTCATCTGTTAGTTTTGTTTTGGTTTCTAGTGAGCCTGTTTTAAATGAATACTTTCTTACTGAGGTGACACTATCCTCTAACTGGGTACTGTTCTGTTTCTCTGTCCCTGGAATAAGGCAGATATAAATGAAAACTGAGAGTGTGAAAGAGCCATCGTGACCACTAACTAATGGAAGAAGGATTACTGAGGCAAAAAGGGAGGTAATGGTAGCTGACAGTGTTAGGGATGTATGCTGGAGCTGGATTGTCTGGAGAGGAAAGAGGAACAAAGGAAAACTCAGGGAAGAAGAAAAGGGAGAGAATGTGATTGGGAGAAGGAGAAAATTCTCCATTCCTTTCAAACTTGAGACTAATCCTGCTTACATGATTTTCTCTTAGCAGTCAGTTCTGCCTCTCCTGCTTCCCTTTCCTTTCTCCTGCCCCTTCCCCTTTCCTCTCTGGAGGGGATGTAAAAAAGAAAAGAAAAAAATAAAAAGCACAGAGAGAAAAGCAAGAGTGTAATTTTCTTCATTGGCTCTAGGACTGTGTAGATTGCTTCCCCTTTCAGGTGTTCCAGTGTGCTTAGTGTTGTTCTGTAATTGCCCACGTGTCTGCATTTTTCATTTTGTCAGTAGCCGTGATGAGAAAAAACTGGGAAAGGGGGATGACCTATATGACTGGTTTGAATTCTGTCTGTAAGTCATCATGTTTCTTGTATGTGCAAATTTATGTTATATAAAAAAATGTATGTTTAAAAAAAAAATTGGAATATATCATAGGAAGAAGTTGCCAGACAAAACTCAATGTGCACAGAAACTAGTTTCATCATTAAAGCAGTCCATTGTTAGAGATTGATCATGTACACCAAGATAAAACATTCCTGAATGTGTGGCCTGGCTTTTTATTATCAGAACAGTAATTTTTTTTTTTTATTATTCATAAGCATTCTCATTCTCTTTTTGGCCCATCTTGTGCAGGTTTTTGGGTGCGTTTTTTTAATCACTGTAGAGCATGCTGAAAATGTTACAGAATCTGGATATTAGGCTTAGCTGAAGTGAACAGCCACAAAAGCTATTAGGTGATAGAGACTCGAGCCTGAAATACTAAATGAAGTGTGCCTCTTTCATCTTCAAGAAAAGGTAGGTTTTTAAGGTGAAGGTAAACTGTGAAATACAGGACAGTAGAAAATACACCATCAAGTTTAATATCTTATAATTAGCATAAAAATTATGTCCATTTAATACAGTTTCAGCATTTTTAGAAAATAAATCAGCATTGTGAACAAGTCAGAGATAATTATTTTTTGTTATGCCTCTATTTCTATGGTTTTCAGCTCAGGAATCCATGTTGGCTCACACTGTGGCTCTGCCCTACTTTAGTAGTCAGGTGGTTGATTTTTATCTTCCACATCTTTGATTACACCTCCATGAAAATGAAATGAGCCTCATCAGATTTTAGTTTAAGTCTGGGAACTTTTCTTAGCTCTTGAGCCTGAATGAATATTTAAGCAACTCATAATGCAACAACTGTTATTCCAAGGGAAAATAAAAGCAATACTCTACTGAACATCTCTGTCGCCTGATGGAAAGGTAATGGCACCTCTGCAGACTAGAATAAAATCAAATCCTAATTGTTTTGGTCAATTTGACTTGCCAGCAAGTCATGCTTTAATCTCTGTATAAATTATAAGCCTTTTCTCTGTTCAAATTCCTGTGGGATCGCTGTCTTTGGCTTCTGTCTACTTAATTCAGCTCAGCTAGCAAATGCTTTTGGATAATGTCATGATATTTCCATTAAAGAATTCAAAGTTGGTGAGAAGAAATGTGTCAAGCTGCTGTTATTCAATCGAGAGGAGTTGCAGCATAAACCTGTGGTTTGGCAGATTCCTCAGGCACTGTAAAGGATGTTAGTGCATAAACTGAGGTGCAGGATCCAAGGGCAAAGCTGTTTGCCCTGAGTACTGGTCAGGGTTCTAATTACACCAAAAGAAGTTTCTGGTGCTGATGATTGATGAAGCAGAAGAATACGCCAGTGACTGCAGTAGCTTTTGGGAAGGAGTTTGGTGTGCAAGGGAAAGACAGAAGTTTTAACATCAATTATTTTTTTCCAAAAGTTAGGTCGTGGGAAAATTATGGGTTTATAAAGTTACAGTCTTGGTTTTCTCTTGATTAAGCATCTCCTGCTTTTCCTTTTTTCCTAGTCTGAAATATGTAAACAAAACCATTCTCTTCAGTAAAGCTGCTAAATATTTAGTCTAGCCCTTACTTTACAAAGAGTTTAATTTTCTCAAAGAGCACTACTGTTTTGATTTTCTCTTATGCAGGAAACATGATATTGCAAAACAGGGTTGGCAATTGCCGTCAATGTCAAAACATTAGAATGTCATTAAAGTAAAAAAAATTAAATCTCTCAAATACTTGTGAAGTTTTGTTGTTGAAACAGATATTTCCAAGTACAGACTAGAAGAAATGATGTACAACAGTTTGAGATTCAGATCATTAATTGGTTTGTTCAGTCTAAAGGGTCAAAAACTTTGGTATGGTAATTTAAAACAGAAAATGAAGAAATTCTTTTTAAAAAGGTATTTCTAACCACCTTTTGTAAAAGCCCTCCTGAATACATGTATAGGCACCCTAGAGTTCACACAAATCCTGCTATTTATCAATCTGTTTGAATGACCTTGAAATGCTGCCATCCTGACTACAATCAGCTATATTCCTGGAGAGAGGGGGGAAAGAGCTGGAGGGGACATAGTGGCAAATGCATAAGTAAGAAGGAAAAAAATAAGAAAAATGTTCTTTTCTGGGGAGCTTGAGTTATAAGATTAGATTATAGCTAGCAGAATCAAGGGCACATAGGCATGGCACATGATGATTATGATTTATGGGAGCATTAAAAGGGAAGAAAATCAATATATATTCTAAAAGTTCTGTTTTGCTAAGATTAATCTAAACCCCCTCCTTGGGTTTGTGATGACAGAGGAAGGCTGTGTTGATAAGAACTTTTCCTTTTTTCCCTACCAATAGTTTCAATAACTGTAAATGTACAAATCCAGTTTTAGAAAGTTAAGCTTTTGTAGCCTTCCATTTTTAAGAATAAAACAATTTGCAATAAATTTGAGGTCAAATGTAATATTAGGTAAACATCTTCTACAAATAAACAAAGTTATAATGAAGTACATGATGATACTATTAGCAGGATACAGACCCAAAAGATCAGTCTCCCTTCAGCTCTTTCTGCCAGTTATTTTGTTTGTTTTGAAGTCTGTAGCAAAGTGGCATCTTCAGCTGAAGGTCTAGGCTGTTTTTACATATATAACTTAGTGGATTGTAGTTCTAATCAGATGTTTGTACCAAGTTAAAAACTATATCATACTTTTTTTGTCTAATGAATGGTATGTTTTGATTTGATGCCATTTTGTTCTGTGGTTGTCTGAAAATATTTCTTCTGACACTTTGTTATTTTGAAACATATATACACACAAATATTTTTTCTAATAATATTAAATCCATTATTTCTAGAGATTATAGAAAAGAAAGAAGTGCAGTAATAACACAAATGCAGCAAAGCAGCCAAATGTCTGTCTCCATCTTCCCCATCCTATTATTGTCATACAAACATAATCAGGACTAGGACAGATAAAGGCACAATTAAGACTTTTCTGGTACATGAACAATGTACCATTTTGTAGCATTTTGACTAGAAATGGTAAATACATTGTATAATTTTTCTTAGGTGTCCATGCAGTTCTTGCTGTTACCTTGCTATTTTAAAATACTGCCTTTGAGCTGTTTTTTTTCTTTTAAACCAGCCTTTTTCAAACCAAAACATAAACAAACAAAACTTAAGCAACTAAAACCAGACAGATGGTGGGGTATTTCACTGAATTAATTTTGTTCCTGGAGTTAGAGAGTGGAGTTTACAAAGAACATCTATCAGAGTATCTACTGTAAAGTAGAAACCAGTTAATGGGAACATCTGAAGGTGAAACAAATGATGGGAGAAGTTAGATACCCCTCACCCTCATTCCACCTCCAAAACCCCCCTCCCTTACATTATGGGATGTTCTACCCATGTGGAATAACCTGCTTTTCCATAGTTTTATATTTATTTAAGAGGTTCAGCATTTGTACATTGTCTCTTAAATATCTCCAAAATTAATTGCAACTCCTCAGAGTGGGTGTAGGTATAATGACAGATTGAACAATCATAATTATTGCACTGTAGAATGTTAAGAAAAAATATGAAATATAAAATATCCTTACTAAGTTTGCTTCTGGAAAAAAACACATTTCTGTATGTTTGTATTTACTAATAGTGTCTAAAATTCAAATATACCTATAAATGGCACTAAAACTTGTATTGGAAGAGTAGTAATAAAGGTGAATAATGAATAAAGTTCTAAATGCCAAGATACTGCAATCATTAGAAATGATTGCTTTGTGAGTATCAATAAGTGAAACTTTGCAATACTTCTGTAAAATAGAGAACTGATGATCTATTGCTTCATTTCAGCTACTTTATTAGTATAAAGTATGTTTGATGGAGCCAATGACAATATATGGAAAAGAAATAAGTCTGTGTTGCCACTTCGGTCTTAGAACAACACAATAATTAGATAGTGAGAGTTTAATTTTATTTATAAAACTCATTCAGATACTAACTCTAAAAATGAAGTCTCGCTTCTCTTTTGATACAATTATTTCTTCAGAGCTCGTGTATATCTTTACAGCTAAACCAAAATACATGAGTAGGGTAGGATAAGGGAAAAGTGTATGTTAAGTTATAAGGTGAGGAGAAAGGACTGTTTATGGCATAATGCCTCTTCAGACAAATATTGCAGTTATGAAAAGAAACAGAACTGTAGAAGACTCTCATATTTCCCAATAAATGTGTAGCTGAATTCATGGCATGAAAGAATCCATGAAGAACAGGCAGAGGGGAGGAGCTCAATGCAAGTGTGTACTTTTCTCTGAGTTCCTTCAAAAACAATAATGTAGCTACTCAGTAAGGGAGCATAGAATAGGCTTCCATATCTTTTCAGTTTCTTGAAATCAGTGTAAATATTTCTTTTAAATGAAAAAAAGTGAATAATTTCAGGTTAAAGCTGAGTCTTAATAAATATAAAACCCAAATCTTGAAGCTTGTCCAAGAATGATTATTCAAGGTTTGTGTGATGATATTTGGAGCAGACTGGTTGTAATTAATTGCACAAACTTTGAGAAACTGGGAGACTAGAATTAGAAGGAAGAACATTAAATTTTTTTGCAGTGTGAAACATGGACACTCATCAACTTTCCTGGTGTTCATATTTCTGCTTAAGTAATACTTACTATGTCTAGGGAGTTTTTTATGTTTAAAATCTTCCTTAAAGATTGCAGTTTCCTGAAGAATGACTCTTTTTATTTCAAAAGCAACAGAATCAAGATGTTTTTGTCTGCTGAAATTACTAACTGGTGTAAAGTGTTTGAAAGGTAATGTATAAAAATGAATTAATACTTCCACATTTTATGTTTATTTTTTCTTCTCTTTGGTAGAAATTATATCTGATCAACTAATTAATAATTAATTCTTTCACATAAGTTATGGTTTAATCTTTATTATGTTTGCAAGTTTTAATGAATATAAGGTTTAATTTTAAGATTAAGTATGAATGAAACCATTAGATTGTGTAAGTTATTTTCAGTCACTGTGAGTGTATTTGCATCTCCTTAAATTTACCGTTCTTAAAGGACATAATCTCTGTGGGAGAGCAAAGGGTTATTTTCAACTGTAGCATAGAGAAAAACCCATCCTATGGGGACATGCTTCAACATTTCCATCTGTTTGAGACTGACAGGTTAAAAAATCTCTTGCCATTTTTGAATACAGTTGTCACAGAATAATTGAATTATCTGTTACACAACCTTCAAGATCAAATAGTGACATGTTTAGAGTCTATTTTCTTATCTCCTTCTATAGATGGTAATATTAAAGGAAACATCCTTTCTGATTTTCTTTTAATTTATTGGCAGAGTAGTGTTTTTCCCTCCGAATTTTGCCATCATCAGCTGGCACTAACCAGGCATTTTCAAGTTTTACCTCATTCATGCACATTTTACATAATTCAGATCACTTTCTACACATTCAGTAATGCAATTCTGTATTTTTTAGTACTCCTAAATAATTTAATTGAAAAATTAAAAATAATCCACTAAGCGATTAATTATTCCATTTTTGAACTCTGAAATAACAAGAACTATTCCAAACACTTTGATATTTCCACTTGTTAGGAATATGTGACCAGAAAAAATCATGACCAATACTATTCCTGCTGTAATACCACTAAATAGTGATTTCCAGAGAATATAGGGTTGTTAAGTATTATCATGGATATTCCTTTCCTACTGTTCTCCAAGCACAGTTGAAGGCATAGAGGAAGGAAATGAGAATTTAACATAAAAAATGTGTTACTGAAATACTAATTATTGGGTGAATAAACTTGGAAACCAGAGTGCTAAGAAGACTTAAGATTTACATTTCTAGGACTTACAGGCCTTTCATTTCTATGAATTCACTCGGAACATGAGTGAAAGTAAATAAGTTTCCTGCAAAATATAATGCCATTGAGCTTGATCTCAGGTAGGTTTTTTTCCATCTTGAAACTTATATTGCTAAAGACAACAAATAATACAATGCAGAATTCAGAACTTCTTCAGTGTCCTTGTTACATTTATCACAAGTACCTTTTAATATAAACAGTGGTAAATGTGACTAAAAATTTGCTTTACAGACAAATAAGCTCTGGTGAAATTATTGCTTGACTAAACCTGCAGCTTTGAAGTCATGAGTATTCTAAAGTTTATATTGGTCTTGTGTTTTGTTTCCACTTTATGGATGTTACTGTGTTTATTTTTTGTCTCTTTTCAGTTCTGTCTACAATACATTGAGATAACCTGAAAGAAAATGCTTTAATCTTATGTATTTCCTATTTGAATACCAGTTTGCAAAACCTGTGACCTAAATATTTCATTTGGTGCAGTAATAAGGGCAGACAATGACATAATACAAAACTCTATTGCATAAGATACATTAATTTCTTGAATAGCAGAGACATTGACTTATGTTTTGAATGCCTGTAATGCTTGTGAGAGCTGCTGGATAAATATGCTTGGGTACCAACACAGCTTTTTGCCAAATGACTAATTTTTGGCAATGGTTAATCACAGGAAGAGAACATTGGAAGCAGAATGGGATGTCCATTTTCACTGGAAGCATCTTAATTATATTTTAGTGTAAGACAGTCTACGTGCAAGATCAGTCTTTTATCTGATCTGTTTGTATTGTTTAGGAGAATGCATCTTGAGTATCAGGGCATTAGGTTAATAGACACTACAAATATTAAAGAAAAGGAATTAGCTTGATTGCTTGATTAAAAAAAGTTCCTGAATACTTTAATATATTAGTTCTAGTCAAAATTATTGTCTTTCCCTCACAAGTGAAAAAAAACTCCTAATCAAATCAAAAACAAAACCTAAAACAAACAAAGAAAGCAGAATCAGTGAAAAGTGACAAGAACATTGACACTATTTTATGACAAGATTTGGTATTTTCCTCCAGTCTAATGTACATTGCTATGTCAGCTTCAAGATTTCAGGTAAGTGCAGAACAAATGAGACAAAAAATGGAGCAAAAAGCCAGGGAAAATGAATAGTGGTCAGTTTGTTCCCTGAAGCTTATGTTGGATGCCAACAGTGACAACTTCATTTGCTGTACTTCATTGATGACCTGTCAGTACTGCTGATTTGGCAGTGATCTAGATGTAATGACTGTTCTTAAGATGGCTGTGTTTTTTTTTTATTTCTGCTTTGTATTTACATAAAAAGAGGATAAACACTCAAGGCCATGCAACCTGATCTAGTTGAAGGTGTCCCTGATCATTGTTGGGGTGTTGGAATAATTGACTTTTAAAGGTCCCTTCCAACCCAAACCATTCTGTGATTCTGTAAGGGCTTTCCAGATGCAGACAGAAAAAAACTAGAGGAGGAGGCCTGAGTTCCAGGCTTATTCCCGCTAGTCCAAGTGCACTGTGTTATGTTATTGGGGAAGGCATCCCTGAGAGAAAAGTTGCATTTCTCCTGGTTAGTTAGGACACCAGTTGAAAATGAGATTTGTGTGAACCATTGCAGAGAATGCTGTATGGAGACAGTTGCTGTTACGACCTTAATCATTGTACCACTAGGTAAAAAAGGTATAATATATGCATATGCACAGAGCAATATTTTATGCTGTAAGTACACACTTGTGATAATGATGAACTCAATAAAACTGGGTTTTTTGATAAAGTTTGGTTTTTTTCATGACACATATGGAGCTAAGCAGGGTTTTACATTTTGCTGTTTTTCTCATATCTTACCTCAAAAATTCTATGGATCATTAAGACAAAAAGATAACTCATGCAAAATCTACTGTGAGCTTTGAAAGCCATAACTATGGCTAGGCTGGTGAGACAGACACTATGTTGTGATAGTGATATCACTATATTGTGATTTGCTACCTATGTAATGTCTAATTTCTGCATATGGCTTAACTGACTAAGACACCAAACAACTTGTGACAGATATTAATTCATTAATTAATGATTAGTAGCTCAGTAAAAGTTTAAGATAACCCTCAATTCCTGTGTTGGGTTGTTAATACTTTAATAGAGAAGAAATAAACATGCTACCCTTAGCAAAAATAGTTATACAAAAAGTTCATTACAGTTTAAACAGTTTCCCAGTAAAAAAAGGATAATAAGCATATATCTCATAAATTGTTTCAATATTTATTCTCCTTTTCTCCTTCTAATCCCTTTTGTTGTCTCCTTCAGAACCTTCCTAATGGCAATATACATAGTGGCAGATGAATCTAGGCAAAATTAATTCTAGTTTTTCTTTGCCATTATCTATGAAACTTCCTATTTCTTTCTCCAAGGGAATTTGGCAGAACTAGTATTAATTTACAAAGAAAAAATAATTAGGCTGTATAGCTAAGAGGATTACATAATTTAGCAATGAAACCCTGAAAAAACTTTCATGGACAAAGCACAATGTGATGTAATTTTAAAATGTTATGTAGTGCTCTGAGAAGCCTTCCAGGTTTGTTTTAATGGGTGTACAGGATTTTAAAATATGCTCAGATGCATCTGACTTTATTACAGAATCATAGAATATGCTGAGCTGGAAGGGATCCATCAGGTCTGTTTGATATCTTTATTAATGATCTGGATGAGGGGGTTGAGTGTACTATTATGAAATTTGCCATTGACCAGGATTCCCAGGTCCTTTTCCCAGCATTGCTTTCCAGAATTTTCTGTATCACCTTTCCATGTCATTCCCTAGTCTGTCTGTACATTTGGGGTTGCCCCATCTCAAGTCTAGAATCTGGCACTTTCCCCTTGTTGGACTTCCTATGGTTGGTGATTGCCCATCTTTCNTTTTCCCAGCATTGCTTTCCAGAATTTTCTGTATCACCTTTCCATGTCATTCCCTAGTCTGTCTGTACATTTGGGGTTGCCCCATCTCAAGTCTAGAATCTGGCACTTTCCCCTTGTTGGACTTCCTATGGTTGGTGATTGCCCATCTTTCTAATTTGTCAAGGTCTCTCCACAGGGCCTCCCTGTCTTTGAGAGAGTCAACAGCTCCTGCCGGTTTCTGTCATCTGCAAACTTGCTCAGTGTCCCTTCCAGTCCTGTGTCCAAGTCATTTATGAAGATGTTGAAGAGCACAGGGCCTAAAATGGAGCCCTGTGGAACCCCACTAGTGACAGGTCACCAGTCTGATGTCACCCCAGTCACCGTCACCCTCCATGCTCGACCCATGAGCCAGTTGCTCATCCACTACATGATGAGTTTATCCAGCTCTGTGCTGGACATTTTGTCCAGAGGGGTCCTGTGACAGTACCCAGAGCTTTACTGAAATCCAAAAAGATTACTTCAACTGTCATTCAACAATCATCCGTTCTCCTGATTACTAAAAGCACTATACCTTAAAGGGAATGCAAGCATTATAAAGACAACCAAGGCTTCTTGGTCTGCTGGTACAAAAAGCCTGAGAAGAATATGACCTAGCAGATATCTCCAGTTTAGAGTCTATGAATTAAAAAAAGGGTAGAATTGTGGTGTTCCATCTGCATGGAATTCAAAGCTGAAAGGCTCTTCTCTTGGTGGGAGGCACCTGCAACCTTGTCCAGGTCAAGAACTTTGTCTGCATTAATGCTGGAAGGCATTTTTAGACGTTATTAGTTCTCTTTGTGAATGCATTGGGGTCAGAGATGTGCAAGGGTCATAATCCTAGAGCTGGTGATTAAAGTTATGGTTATATTAAGTTTAGTCAAAACCTTATAGTAGGTAGGAAAAGAAGCAAAAGCACATCTTGCTTCACTGGAAGAAACAAGGAAAATACTGAAATGTTTCAGAAGTTGAACAGGTCAGAAAACAGCAAGATAAAACAAAGATGTGTGCATAAGATAGTGAAGAGACAGTTGCTGATGCTGGAAATCATACAGATAAGCCAGTAAAAGAATTGTTTGATGCATTTTATTGAGCCAACCCATGGGTCAGAAGAAGCAAAGACCTGTGTTAGCTCTCTAGCCTGAGTTAAGAAATATTGTCTGTTCTTGGTTTCATCAGCATCAATGAGCATTGCAAGGATGAAATTCTGAGAAACACTATTATCATTGGATTTGGATTAGGAAGGCATATAGGTGTGACCAGCATGCAGTTCTAGTTGGGAAGACTAAGGCACTTCAGGATTTAATTGAAACTGGGATATTGATTGATCCCAGGTAGCTGGAACTGCTGGCTGATAACCATTAAGATGAAAAAAATGTAGTAGTGCCCAATAATTTTTAATGACATGGAACAAAGTCCCTGAAGCAAGTCTTATCTGAAGATGAGAAAAAAAATCAATAGAGCAGTTTGATGAGGTTTGTTTGGGGTACTTGAGTGCATGGTCAGTTGTATTCTAAATGCCATAAATATGATAACACCTCTCCAGAGATGAAATTGATATCTTTATTGCTAATCTGCAGGGGTTTAATTTAGTTTATTATTTTATTCACTTTAAGAAAATTGTTACTTATATTTCAGTAAATATATCTGGATTATATTCATGTATTATTTTTATTAGATTAGGTCTGGTTGTCTAAATATCAAATGACAGTTTCTAGGCAGACTGCAAAAGGTCCTTGGATATTTGAATACTGATACTAATGTGTAGGCACACAGGTAGGCACACATGCCTGCAAACCCCTTAACAATCAGGTGTTGTTGATGGAGAGCTGAAAGTAAGTGTTTTTTTCTCTGGCATTAGAAAGACCTTTTATGTTTCCATTAAAACCTTTGAGAATCTTTGATCCTTTGACATTCTTTATCGAATATCAAACAAATGGTCAAATACGCTTTCTTGTTCAGGCTCTAATCTTTCTATCTGTATGTCTTTTTTAAAATCTTTCATTACAAGTCTGCTTTTCTGGGGTATTTTTATCACATAACTGCAGCATGTCAATGACAGCACTGGGTTCAATTCATTTCACTATAATCAGCTTCTTGACAAATGAGAAATTTCTAACATGTCTATTATTGCAAATAATGTTAGTCCTCTGTTTACCTCAGCTGATGTTCTTACACTCCTTGTTACTCTTTTCTCTGGAATACATAATCTGCTTGCATATAATTATCTTTTAGCAGTTTTAAGAAATGTCAAATACTGTGTTCAATATCAAATGCACTGTGGTAGTAGTCACTGTTTATAAAGTTGAGACGTTGAAAATATAATCTTAGCGATATTTTCAGCTACATGCTGCTCAAATGAAACACTGAGGACTTCATGAGACCAAAAATACAGGATCAGATATCCCCTTTCTGAGTGTTTCTATTTACAATAGAAAATACATAAGAATCCAGTATACAAAGATTAATTTTATTTTTACCTTTTATGACATTCAAATTTTCTAAATTTGAAAAACTCCAGAGGATAAATTATTACAACAATCTACTTTGTTTAAAAATCAAGCAAAACTGCTGTTGGCTTTTTATTAAACCATATATCTTGATTATACCTCACTAGTTCTATCTGGAACAGTTTAAGAATGTTAATTGAACTTTATTAGTTTCCTAAGATAATACTGAATGCAAAACTAATTCTGCTGATTGACTTATTGTGTTGAAAACTTAACCGGAGACTTTTTCCTCTTAATATGGCAAACATTAGGACATTCAGGTTTATGGATGGCTGAATTTAAAAGACAAATTGCTTTTTGTCTTTTAAATTCTAAAACACAGAGTGAAGCTTAAAGCAAAACTAACACTGTATCTTTGAAAATTTCACCATGCACATGCATGGAAAATTGCCATCTTCTCTTCAGGCTGCAAAATTTCAACAGCTTCCCTTGGGCAAACTTGAAACTGAAAGCGCCTATGGCATAAATCCTAAATGTGTTTAGATGTGTTAACCTGATAGCAATTTATCTGTGTGACTTTTGTTTTGTTTTAGTCTGATGAATTCCTTCAATCTATCATAATTTTATTACCATGCATATTCACAAGCCGTTACGTGTCACCACGATTTGCTTGGGTTTTTTCTTAATTTTTAGACCTTGATAATTTTGCTTAAAATTTATTTTATCGTCTGATAAATAATGGTTCCAAAATATTCTACTGCTACAGGTTTGATAGCATTTTTAATATAACTAGTGAATAATAGTAGTTGAATATTACCTACATTTATTTACTTTTTTTTCCTAAAAAATACTGCTTTGTTTCATTAAATGTAGTTTTTTTAAACTGAAGTACATCAAATAATTGCAGTACCTTTACATTTTTTAGTTATGTGCTTCAATTAATAGCTCAAAACAAATACAAATTCTTATCAAAAGTTTATGATACTTGTGTAAGGGGCAAAAAAAAGAGAATGTTTATAAAAACATGCTGCATAATATTTTTGAATGCTTTGGATTTTGGTTCCTTCTTTAGGTGTAACATATACCACACTCTCATTTGACCTCTCACTGAAGTATGAATATACATGTGTACTACTGGACATACAGAACATTCTGAATGTTAAAACACTTGTATTTTACAGAATATAAAATGACTGAAGTATCAGCTGTTTCATTGTATGGGGCTGGAATAATTGTTTCCATATGGCACATGATAAAAAGATGTTGCAAACAAGGGTTGATAAACTTACTGCTTTTATTCCAGATGGCCCCGTTTCTGCATCTGCATTAACATTAAAAATTTAAGTGTTTTCTTTGAGAATCAGCTAAACAGTGTCCTGGGAGCCAGAAATGTCTTCTGGGCTAATTTTTCTACTGCAGTTTTTCTCCTTCTGTCTCCAGAATAATTCATTTTTTTTAATTTACTTTTTTATATGTTCACTCATAGTGTTTAACTCTTTAAGTTGGGGAACCATTTGTGAACAGACATTGGAAAAAGAAGTTTACGTACCGTTTATATCCATATTTTGAACAAAGTTGCATTTTATATAAGTTTAATCCACTTTATTTCTAGCCAAAAGGAAACATAAAGGCCGAATAAATATTTAAGTGAATTCAGTCTTAGTACATAGAAAACAGAGGTAAATTACTTAGACAAATTGCCTTTGTATTAAACTTCTCTTGTACAAAAATCTTTTGAGTAGCTCATTAAAAACACCTTGTGGGTAAAATTTCTGATAAACCAATATCCTTCAGAGAGAAGCTAAAGCAGTAAGTGCTTGAAAAGTTTCTTTTTTTTTCCCTTGTCAAGTAAAAGCTTCCTTCTCAGAAGAAGAGCTTGTATCTCTCTGTCTATTTGGATAAATTTTTATATATATTTACTATGCTAGGAGAAAAATCCTGTTGATTGAGCTGCTGTGTGTCCTTTAGAACCACCTGAGGATATTGTCTGGCTCTTTCCAAAGCCTGTAAACTCACACGATATTTCTCTCTCTAACCAAATGCAGCATGTAAAAGAGGTATTGAAATTATACCCACAATAAGGGAGTAATATCTGGGTATTTTTTTTCTTAGTAAGATTTGGGGTCAACAGCCTGTTCTTATGACCCTCCTGGTTCATCTCTTCTACAAAATAAATATTGCACTGTTATTGTTTCTCAGAAATTAAAACAACAAACTACGTCTTCTTCCCCTACATGATTTTCTGAATATCCCACTCTTTTGCCCTACAGCCTTTTATTAAATAAGACTTGTTCTCTTTGTGCTCCCAACTGACATTAATATTAGATGCAATTTCAATAACTATTTATAATGGTTCTTTTTCATGCCTTGCCTTGAAAAAATTCTTAAATCTTATTCTACTTTATTTGCAAAGAGTTCATGCTACTCAGTTTTGGAAGTTAAGCTTATTAATTAACGAGCTTTTCTTCCACCATCTACTATTTTTCTCCAAACTCTTCTTCACACAGGTGAGTGGAGACTAGAAGAGATTATGGTCAGTTGGGAATCTTCTGATAAAATGTCTCTGCATAAGAAAAGATAAATATGTTTATATAAAATATTTTTTCAGTAATGAACACATGATTTTTATGAGTGGTGTTTCTTACATTTGGTATGTATTTGTAGGAGGGGATCTTCAACAAACACTCCATCAAGTTTTGCCCTTTCTCTCTAGGATTATCTCTTATCTCAGCATTTGTTTTTGAAGTTTTGCTGAAGTCTTAACCTGTATGAAAATGTGTCTGGAGAAGCTTGCAACTTCTTTGAGAAAAGCTCTAGCTCATGACCCTTGCAAGCTCCCTTTGCACAATGAGCAGTCTCTGTGTCCCATGAGGAAGTCAGAACTGTGTTTTTTTAACTTTTGGGTTCTTGCAGTATAGCTTCCAGCACAGCCAGTGCAGCCTGTACAGCCTTTGCAAGAAAGTGTGTGGTGTCCTCCTGTGCTTGCAGTTTGACACTGTTGTTTGAGATGTATGAGATGATTTGATAACAGTGTTTGTGGAACTATGAAGAAAATCATACCCTTTATTGGAGGGTTCATATATTTTTTCTAGTATTTAAATTAAATTAATTCTCATATGTTCACCTTTTTATTGGATACTTAAAACTTGAAGGTGATCTATTGAAAGATGTCCCTGCCAGTGGCAGGAGGATTGGATCTTTAATGTCCCTGCCAACCCAGGCTTTTACAGGATTTTATGATTCCCAAGAAATGCAAAATTAGAATTTATGTCTAGGTAAACGAGGGCATTGTGCTTGCATTATTGCTCTTGCTTCATAGTAGATTTGCATGGTTCCCTCAGTACCAATTGGATGCCCCCAAATTCTCAACATTAACCCCTGAATATTCGCTAGAAAAGATGCAGATAAAGTGCAGGCAAATGAGGAGAACACCTCTACTAATCCTGCAGAATGGAGCAGTAGGCTGGGTCAGCTGTTGGATGCATAAGCATTTACCTATGATGTGAATGCACAAGGCTGAGGAGTATAGAGCACGTGAAAGGGAGACACATTAAAATAGTGTAAGTGGTGCAGTAGCTGAAAATTCCCCTTTGTGATGACAAATCAAAATGCTGTGAGGTGATTATTAAAAAAAAACCCTAAAAACTTCTGATTTAAACTTCTGATGTCTCAATTTTCTAACTCTCTCGAGAGGAGAAGAAACAAAGTCTGTGTTTACTTGATTGCACAACACAATAAAAAAATTAAATTATATTTAGAGGAGGAGTATTTGCAATCTCTCTTGCACTGGATAAGCTCTAGTGATAATATATGAATTATCTTATTTTGTCCTCTCAGTTACCCTGTCAGCAGGTGTGGCAAGATCCTACAGTTCTTCATAACTCTAAAACACTACTTAAAATATTATGGAGACAGATGTCTGGCTCCTTAGTGTTTTTTAGCTCATTCACC
>VYXB01007920.1:23999-48250 GCA_013397135.1 Pachyramphus minor
GAGGCACAGGATGGTGCCACATGCTCGGAGCGTGGCCGGGGTGGGGTGGGGTGATTGTTCCTGAGTAACTGGGCTTGGAAAACGTCAGGGGGTCCCCAACCACTCCCTCTGTGAGACCAGCACACCCGGACAGTCACTGGGATGTACTGGGGACAGGGAGCAAAGGGAAGGGGACGGGACCCTCGGTGCTGGGGCGGTGGGAGACCGGCTGGAGGCAGGTCCCTCACATTCAAAAAGGAATCGAGGTTCTTTGTTGCATCTTGCAGAGCCGCCTTTGCGTGAGGCCCCAGCGCCCACAGCCGGAGCCTCGGGGCTGGGATGGGACCTCCGGGAGCAGCAGCCGCCAGGGCCGGGGGTGCTGCGCTCCGGGCACTGCCCAGCGACTGCTCCAGTGCTGAACACAGCTCCTGCTCCTCCTCCTCCTCCTCCCTCACTTCCCCTTTATTTTCACCTCCTTCCTCCCGGCGCAACAGAAATTCCTATCGATCCCTGAGCCGGGCGCTCCGCGTGGTGGGAGGGGATGGATCCAACCATCGGGGCTGCCCGAAATGCCAGAGGCTGAAGCACCTGAGCCACCTCCACCTGGGATTCCCCCCAGCAGCTCCCAGCTCCGGGTGGGACGGGCAGGGATCCGGGGTTGGAGCAGCCACAGGGCAGGAGCTCCAGGCTGGGGCTGAGGTCGAGGGAGTCCTGAGCTGCTCTGGGAGCTGAACTTGCTTGGGCAGAGATTGCCCGTGGCCGGGTTGGGGACTGGATTTTAGAGCCTCGGGCCCTGAATTCTGGGAGGTTTGTGAGTGTGTTCCTGGTTTCCCCAAGCACTGCCCGGGGAAAGGGCTGGAAAGCCTGGGGAAGCCCCTCCAAGGGTTTTGTGAGCTGGGTTGGGTCCTGGGTACCACAACCACAGCAGTGCTGGGGGTGGGAAAGCCCCAGTTCCCAGCTCCTCACTGGGCTGGTGGCTCCAGAGGCCCAGGGCGAGTCTGTCTGAGCTGCAGACACTTGTGCACAGTGGGGAACCCTCCTCGTGCCCCCCTTCTTTTCTTTTCTTTTCTTTTCTTTTCTTTTCTTTTCTTTTCTTTTCTTTTCTTTTCTTTTCTTTTCTTTTCTTTTCTTTTCTTTTCTTTTCTTTTCTTTTCTTTTCTTTTCTTTTCTTTTCTTTTCTTTTCTTTTCTTTTCTTTTCTTTTCTTTTCTTTTCTTTTCTTTTCTTTTCTTTTCTTTTCTTTTCTTTTCTTTTCTTTTCTTTTCTTTTCTTTTCTTTTCTTTTCTTTTCTTTTCTTTTCTTTTCTTTTCTTTTCTTTTCTTTTCTTTTCTTTTCTTTTCTTTTCTTTTCTTTTCTTTTCTTTTCTTTTCTTTTCTTTTCTTTTCTTTTCTTTTCTTTTCTTTTCTTTTCTTTTCTTTTCTTTTCTTTTCTTTTCTTTTCTTTTCTTTTCTTTTCTTTTCTTTTCTTTNAGGCAGGTGATGCCTGCTGAGCATCTGACCTGCCCAGGAGCAGGGCACCCGGTCCTGGGGCTCCTTTCTCACTCACCCACCCCCGGGAGAGGGGCACAAACCTCCCCCTCTCAAGGGAGGGGGCACTGGGGCCGTTCTCCCCCTGCTCTGTGTTTTGGGGAGAAAAGAGCTGGAGGAGCAGGAGCAAAAGGGAATTTAATTCTTTCCTTGGCTCTAAATGCTCCGGGGTGGGGAGGGGGGGGTCACCCACGGTTCTGTGTCCCCAAGGTGGGCACAGCCCTCCCCCTGGCAGCCCCTGGGCTCCAGCTCCCCTCCCCTGATCCCCTCATTAGCTGCGACACGGAAAGTGTTTTGAAACCTTTACAGAGGGGTCTGTCCCCCCCCCTCCCCCGGCCTCGGCCACTTTTCCCGTCACGCTCATTAGAGCCCTGAGTATCAATCAGGGGGAGATGAAAGGCAGCTGGGGATACATTACAACACCTTGGGAAGGGATGAAAGCGCCTCTTTAGTCCTAACAAACCTCTCCAAGCCGAGATGCATATGGATGTGAGCGCGGCGCTCGCTGCCTTTCATCTCAGCGTTCGCCCTTTGGGCTCTTGGGCTCTTGCCCCCTGCGGGGACAACGCGGGGACACCACGCGTGTCACCGGCACCCCGGGGTGGGTGGCACGGGGTGCTGGACACCCCCAGGGAGCTGTTCAGGGGTTTCAGGGCGTTTGCTTTGCTCCCCTCTGGTATCAGAGGATGACCCCAAACATCCCCAGCAGGAGGAGGAGGTTCCGTGGACACTCCCTGGGGGGACACTGGTGCTGTCCCAGCTCCAGGAGCGGCTCCCCCCGAGGGAGAGCAGCAGGATCGGACCCTCCCCGTGCGGTGCCGTGCCGTGGGTTTCAAATTCAGAAATTGTTCGGATTTGTACTTCGGAAAAAATCCATGGGGCATTAAATATTTACGGAAAATCAGCAGCTGTGTAAATAATAGAAAAATCCAATATTCGGCGAGTGGACCGGTTTTCAATAAATTTGAAAATTTTATGATATTGTTATTATTATTTATTGCCTATTTCATTTGCCGGTGTCTCTCTCCACGGCCCCCGTGGGTCCGGGGGTTTGAGCACCTCGTGCTGTTTGGTTGAGCTCGAAACTCCCACGCCGGGAGCTGAGACCGTCCCTGCTCATTGCACTGGTGCCAGGGCGAGGGCTCCTCTGCCATTTCCTTCCCTGGCAGCGATGCCCACCCTGGGTGGCACAGGGGGTCCCGGGAGCCCCGTGGGAGCAGAGGGCTGCCGAGGGTGACGGCGGCGTAGCTCCTGCTCTAATGGGATCCTCTCCACAAGTAATTAAGCCTCGGCTAATGCTAACCGTAATGTGATGTATGTATGCCTTTAACTAATCATTTATTAGCCTCGTTGATGGTTTGTCAATATTAATTCATTTATTTAAACAACTCCGAGCTGTAATGAAGATGTTTGCTTTAAGGGGGGGAAAAAAAAACCACCAAAAAAAAAAGAAAAAAGAAAAAAAGGGAAAAAAGAGATGGAGCTGCCAGGAGATTTTTTGGTGGTGGTGGTGTGGTGGTGGTGGCTCGAGTGAGGAGCCCTGCCCGGGGTGATGGGGCTGGGTGGGACCAGCAGCTGCTGCCCCTGGGGTTGGTGGCGTCTCTCACAGCCCCAGGGCAGGGGGGACCTGCCAGGGGTGTAACTGGGGAGCAGAGGGAGCTCAGGGTGTCCCACCCCGCTCCCAACCCCACGGGAGCGTCCCAGGGGATCCCACCCCGCTCCCAACCCCACGGGAGCGTCCCAGGGGATCCCACCCCACCGGAGTGGCTCCGGCTCTGCCGCCAGACAAACTTCATTGGGGAAAAAAAATTCCCTTGGTTTGACCTCAAAACGTTCAAGCTGCTCCTCAAACGCTGAAATCAACCCTGAACGTGCTGCCTGACCCAGAACAATCGGTTTTGGCTCCACTTTCGATTTGTTAATGATTTCAAACCGGTTTCCACTTCAAATCAAATGACTTCTATTTTTTTCTTCTTTTTTCTTTTGAGGTGGGGAGTGGGAAATTGCCAATAAACTGGAGAAAGAAGTGTATTTTTGGTTCTGTCTGCTAAGCCCAGGTTGGATCAGATTTGGTCCTTTGGGTGCTGCAGCAGGAGCAGGGAATGGCCTCTCCCTCTCCTGCCCTGGGTCTGTGCTGAGCAGATCCTGAAAAGGAGCCTCTGGCCTGATCAGCTGCTTCCAGCTCTCCTTGGCAGCTTCTTAATATCAACTAGATCACGGTATTAAAGTTAACTTTCTCTTAAACAGGCTTAATTAGCGTCCTTCAGACAAACATAAATTAATCCTGGGCTGCTCTGCAGGATGTGGAGCTTCCCCTTGATGGATTGCCAGGCCTGGCTCCAGATAAACTCCTGGGGAAGCCAGGCCTGGTGTTCCAGCATCCGTGAGGTTCCACCCGGGAGCTGCTGGGCTGGTGTGACCTTGTGTCCTGCTCCAGGCTGTGGGCACAGGGACAAGGCCCTGGATGTCACCACAGCCTGACCACACATGACCACACATGTCAGTGTCATGCAGGACAATGTAGGACCATGCACGGGCACACAGGAGCATTCCCGACCATTCCCCACCATCTGTGACCTCACACGACCACACATGACCACACATGACCACACATGATCACACGTGACCACACATGATCACACATGACCACACATGACCACCTACATCCTGGTATCACCATGTGTGACCACACAGGAGCACTCACCACCATGGCTGACCATGCACAACTGTGGATGACCACACATGACCATTCCCCACCATCCATGACCACTCATGGCCACACATGACCACATATATCACCATGTGTGACCACACAGGAGCACCCACCACCATCCAGGACAAGGTAGGACCACGCACAGCCATGGATTACCACGTGTGACCCCTCACCACAACCTACAACCACCCATGACCACATGCAACCCTCTGTTACCATTTACAACTGTGGACCACCACATATGGCCAGTCAGCACCATGCTTGACCATGCAAAACCATGGATGACCACTCACCACCACCCATGACTGCACAAAGCCACCCACGACCACCCATGGCCACATAAAACCCTGTATGACCATGGACAACTCATGTACAACCACACAGGACCACTCACCACCACCAGGACAGTGTAGGGCCACGTACAACCATGGGTGACCATTCATGGCCACTCACCAACATCTACAACCACACACAACCACCCATGACCATGTACAACCCCATATTATCCTGCACAGCTTGTCTACAACCACACAGGACACTCACCACCACCCACGACCACCCATGGCCATCTACAACCCTGTATTACCATGGACAACTTGTCTGCAACACACAGGACCACTCACCACCACCAGGACAGTGTAGAACCACGTACAACCATGGGTGACCATTCATGGCCACTCACCAACATCTACAACCACACACAACCACCCATGACCATGTACAACCCCATATTATCCTGCACAGCTTGTCTACAACCACACAGGACACTCACCACCACCCACGACCACCCATGGCCATCTACAACCCTGTATTACCATGGACAACTTGTCTGCAACACACAGGACCACTCACCACCACCAGGACAGTGTAGAACCACGTACAACCATGGGTGACCATTCATGGCCACTCACCAACATCTACAACCACACACAACCACCCATGACCATGTACAACCCCATATTATCCTGCACAGCTTGTCTACAACCACACAGGACCACTCACCACCACCAGGACAGTGTAGGGCCATGTACAACCATGGATGACCANTGACCACACACAACCTTGTATTACCCTGTACAGCTGTGGACCACCACACACGGCCCATCAGCACCATGCCTGACCATACACAGCCATGGATGAGCATCCACCACCACTCACCACCACCCACAATCACCCATGGCCACGCACAGCCCTGTATTACCATGGACAACTCGTCTGCAACACACAGGACCACTCACCACCACCGGGACAATGTAGGACCACACACGACCATGGATGACCATCCATGACCACTCACCACCACCCATGACTGCTGATGACCACATACTACCCTGTATGACCATGGACAACTTGTCTGCAACACACAGGACCACTCACCACCACCGGGACAATGTAGGACCACACACGACCATGGATGACCATCCATGACCACTCACCACCACCCATGACTGCTGATGACCACATACTACCCTGTATGACCATGGACAACTCTTGTACAACCACACAGGACCACTCACCACCACCGGGACAATGTAGGACCACACACGACCATGGATGACCATTCATGGCCACTCACCACCACCCATGACCACCCACGACCACGTACAGCCCTGTATTACCATGGACAACTCTTGTACAACCACACAGGACCACTCACCACCACCAGGACAGTGTAGGACCACGTACAACCATGGATGACCATTCACGGTCACTCACCAGCACCCAGGAGCACACACAACCACCCAGGACCACACACAACCCTGTACTACCAGGCACAACTCTGGACCACCACACACGGCCCATCGCCACCACCCACGACCACCAGCAACCCCACGGGACCACACGTGACTGCAAATGACCCCATGTGACCACGTGTGGCTGTGAAATGACCACACGTGACTGCAAATGACCCCGTGTGACCACGTGTGGCTGTGGAATGACCACACGTGACCACAGGCAGCCCCAGCTATTCCCTCAGCCCCCAGGTGCAGGGTTGGTGTCTTGGCCATGGGTGGTTTGTCTCCCATGAACGGGGTCCTGGGCCCTGCCCACCCTCTTGCCTGCAGCAGGGGACATGTCAGCAGAGCAGGACCTTCTCCTGCACGGTTGGATCCTGCTGCCTGCTCTTTGCCTTTGGTGCCCCTCGTTCCACACAAACAGTCTTCCTGTTGCGTCCTTCTCCAGGGGAAAAGAAGGATGAGGGTTTGATAGGAGCTCAAAGGAACGTGGGGTGGGAATGACTGGGTGTTCTGGGCAGCTGCTGAAGGACTTCCAGCACTGGAGGAACCTGCATGGGTCCCCCAGGAAACAGGGATGGAGGAAACCAGGTCAATTCAGCTTGAACTGGTGGTGGCACTAGCTTGTTTGGACAAGAGCAACCCCCAGAGCTGCTTGAGCCTTCAGTGGCCTCCAGTGCCACGATCCTGCAGGAAAAGGAGGGGGGAAGACGCTCCCTTTGCAGGCAGGGACACTGAGACAGGGAGGATTTGATGACATTTTTGGGATACCACACCAATCCCAGCCCCCAAGTCCTTGTGCAACGGGCTCAGAGCCTTGAGAGTCACCCAGACCAGGGTGGGATTTCCCTTCGGGACTCGCGGAGCAGCTCCGAGGTCGCGTCCTGCTCAACATCTCCCCTTGGAGCAGCAAGGGGGAGGCTGTGGGGGGAGAAACGGCCCTTGGGAACACCAGGGGGCTGCAGGGACAGACAGAGGGACAGGAGCAGGCAGGACAAAGGGGGGGCTGCTGGGGGCAGGGTCCTGCCCAGCCTGACACCGGCTCACGGAGCCGAAGGGATCAATAGCAATTCTAATATCATACGAGTCAATCGTGCCCTGTCATGGGCAGGATGACTCCAGAGCTGCAGGACCTGACAGATGGGCTCTCACACCCGTATTTATGGCAAGAGAGAGCTCATCAGATGGAAAGAAGGGCAGAGAGTGGGAGGAGGCTCAGCCCAGCCCTGCCCTGGTGTTATGGTGACCATGGGAAGGGGATGTGGGGAGCTGCCCACCCCGGGGGGCTGGTTAAGGGTTGGGGTTCAGTGCTGGAGGGGCTGTGGGGCAGAGACCCAGCCCGTGGGGCAGGGGAGCACCAAGGGATGTCCTGGGTGGGGTCAGGGGAGAGCACGGGGTGGGGTGGGACTATGACTGTGCCCAGAGGGGGTTTGGGGTGTCAGCCCCAGCAAACTCCTGCCCCCCAGCCCTGTGCAAGCCCCCATCAGCCACACACCCCAGGGGGAGAGCTCTGGGGCCAGCTCAAAGCCCTATTTTTGGGGGACACACACGGGGAAGGCACTGTCCCCCTTATTGCCCCTGGGCAGGTGAGTCCTGCAGCTGCTCATCCCCTTCCCCTCTTGTCCCATCCTGTCCCTCCTGCCCCTGGCTCGAAGAGCAAACCCTGCCTGGTGTTTCCAGGAGCTGCAGTTTTTCTCCAGGCCCTGATGAGGAAAGATATTTCTGAGAAGAACTGGGAGGGAAAACGAAGAGGGGCAGGTGGGCTTGTGCAGGGGCACCTGCCCCAAAAACATGTGTCCCCTCTCCTCTGTCCCAGCCAGGAGGACATCCAGGGGTGACTCCTGGTGCCAGGAGAGGCACGAAGGGCCATGGTCCCCACGTGGTCCCCCTGCCATGATTTGCTTCTTCACCCCTCTCCCCTCTCCTCACCCTCCTTCCCACAGTTTCCAACCCCACACGGTGCTGTGCTGGTTCCCTTCTCCACCTCTCTTGGCACTTTCCCTGCTGTAAATCCTCTCCAAAAATACTGCTCCTGGTTACCCAGGGAGATTTCTCCCACCCAAAGACCCCTCCCAGGAGATGGGCAGGGGGGGAGCAGGGATGAGCACCTCCATGCTCTAGGCTGGCCCTGGGATGTGTGTGCCAGGAATGTGTGGGATCTGCTGCTCTGCCTCTCTCTCTAGAGCAAAAGAAGGGACAGGAAAACTCATCCCCAAATTTCCCCCTCTTCTTTTCTATTTTCTCCCCCTGCAGAGCTTTTCTCCCCCCACCCTGTGCAGCGAACACAATGTCCCAACAACACCGGGATCGGTGCAACCTCAGTCAGTCACCCTGAGAGGAACCTGCTGGAAACACATCCCTGTCTCCTGCTGCTCCTTGCCCTCCTCATCCTCCATCCACAACCTCCTGATCCCTCCTGATCCCTCCTGTGGGGATTGGCACCAGCCTGAGGTGGTTTTATCCCCCATGCCCAGCTCTGGTTGTGGGACTGGCAGTGACTCCTTGTGCTGCTGTTGCAGGGACTGAGTCTCAGCTTCCCTCTGGCACTGGGAAGCCATTCCCTATGTCCTGTCCCTCCATCCCTTGTCCCCAGTCCCTCTCCAGCTCTCCTGGAGCCCCTTCAGGCCCTGCAAGGGGCTCTCAGCTCTCCCTGGACCCTTCTCTTCTCCAGGTGAACCCCCCCAGCTCTCCCAGCCTGGCTCCAGAGCAGAGGGGCTCCAGCCCTTGGAGCATCTCCATGGCCTCCTCTGGACTCTCTCCAGCAGCTCCAGGTCCTTGTGCTGCTGTTCCCAGGGCTGGAGCAGCTCTGCAGGGGGGTCTCAGCTGAGGGGGCAGAGGGGCACAATCCCCCCCTCCCCTGCTGTGGGGTCAGCCCAGGGCACGGGGGGTCTCTGGGTGCCAGGGCAGCCTCTCATCCCCAACACCCCCAAGTCCCTCTCCCCAGGGCTCTGTGAACCCCAGGAGCTGCTCTCCTGCTCTGTGCCTCAGTTCCTCTTGTAGCCCAGGAGAACAAAGCACTTTCCTTCCCTCCAACCTACCTCGGGGTAAAGCAGCACTGTGCACTGCACAGATAAAATCCCCCCAGGGGGGTTTTTGGCCCGGGGGTGACACAGGAACCCCTTTAAGCTGAAGTGCAGTTCAGGGGTGGCTGCAGCGAGCTGCAGGCAGATTTTTTATTTTTTTGCAGCCGACAGGTCCGGCCAGGAATGGCTGGAATAACATGGGAATAGGAGGGATTTACGGGCGAGGTGGGACTGACTCGCTGCTGCCTCCTCGCTCCGGCTCCTGCGCGGGAGGAGGGCTGAGCACTCACGTGGGGAAGGGACCAACACTTTGCTCAGGTTTCTCTTCAGATTTTCTGACAAAATGTGAATTTTTTCTGCTTCGAATAGGAGGGGAGAAAAGAAAGATGAGTGTGGTGGAAGAGAATTCCAGCCCTGTCTTCCTCTCTCCTTTCCTAGCAAACCCAATGGCTCATTTAAGAGTCAGGCTCCCAAAGACCTTTTGTGCATCTGGGGTGGGTTTTTTTCATGTTAAAAAATTGAAATATTTCCACAAAAATTTTTACTTGTGCATTTTTTATTTTTTTTTTTAAATAAGGGTCTGTAGAAAAAAAATTTGCCAAAGTCTCCCAGCAGCCCTGGCCCCAGTCTCCACCTCCATCATGTCCCATCTTCATCCCGCTCCATGTGCTTTCCCAGTGTCAGGAAGGTTATTTTTAGAGGGGACAGAAAGAAGGCAGGAAATACCAGTTTGGAGCTGGTGTCTGGAGTGTCACAACTGTGGTGGGAGGTGAACTAATGACCTCCTGGTCCTGACTGGGGCAGAGCAGCTTCGGGGTCACCCCTATTGCTCTGCTCACGGGGGCTTTGGGCACTCACATGGGGTGGTGGTGGTGGGCAGCTCCCTGCCAGGGTCATGCTGTGCCCACCACCAGCTTCACCAGCTTAAAAGGCCTCCACCAGCACCATCCTGGTGCCACCACCCCGGGGGCTCAGCACCCCAACCCACCCATGTGTGTCCATCCTGTGCCCGGGGATGGACACACAAAGCCCAAGGTGGACAATGGCCAGGAGGGAACAGTCCTGCCGAGGTGGGGGGATGAGCCCAAGCTCCTGAGATGTGCTCCTGCTCTTGGCTGGGACACATTCCCTTGTGGATGGAGGCAGGTGTGTCCCAGAGGTTCTGCTCCATCCCCCCTGCTCCTCAGCCCCCTGGGAGAGCGGCTCCCTCAGTCCCTGAGCTCGGCCTGTTGGAGACGACCCAACCGCCGCCATCCCAGGCCTCCATCCTCCACGGAGCCCCTTCCCAGCCCTCCAGCCCCTCCACCCTCCACCACCCCGGGGCCCCACCGTGCCAAAACGTGCCCGTGGAACAATGGGGTGGTTGTGTGGAGAAGCCAAGCGTGGCAAACACCGGCGAGCACCGAGGGAGGACACGTCCCCGCCGATCTGCTCCGCCGGGCGTTATCTGCGGGCGCTGCATCCGGGGGGAACGAGGAAGAGCTGAAAGGGGACATCTGGCTGCTCGAACCCTTGGCCCCCATCTCCACGTGCCAGCTGAAGATCCTGGCGTCCTCTTGACTGAAACCAGGCAGAGCGGCCGCATCCCCGGCCTTCCTATCTCCTTGCAGAGCATGGCAGTTCCTGAATTGCCTGGGCCTGGCGGGCCCTAATGGCCCAGAGCTGATGTTTTATTGTCGGGTTTAAAAGTGTAATTAGTTCAAGTGTAAACAAAAAAAACCCCCTTGCTTAATTAAGAATTTTTAAACAGGGCAGAGAGAGAGATTCCGGAAACATTAATGAACCCCGGGCAAGCACCATAAAATTGATCGAGGGAAGAGCGACGGCGAGGGCCGGGGGAGGGTTGGGGTGGGATGTGAGGAGAGGGTTTTACCGCAGAAATCGCCCTCAGTTTACTTTGGCCCTTTAACGCCGGAGTGCATTTGGGAGGCTGTTTATGGAGATGGGTCTCTATAGAAATCCCTAATGATTTTTTTATGCATTAATGGGAGCGATGGACAGCGGCAATATATTGTTTAAGGAGATGGAGAGGAGCCTTTTAGGGCTGACGTGTTATAGATCGAGGGCGACGAGACGGGCCCGGCGTTGGGGCTGCCGTGGCCTGTTGGGCCCTGTGCCTTGGCAGCCTGTGCCCCTAAGAGTCCATAAAAAGAACAAGCAAAACCAAGGTGCTGCTCTTCCCACCGCCCCATCCCTCCCTTACCAGCTCTTCTGGTGCCAGGAGAAGTTAAAAATATCTGCCTTTGCCATCCATGGGTTGTTACCCGTGTTTCCCATCCTGGCATCTCCTGGTGTGTCTCCAGGTTGGTATGTCCAGCGTGGGCTGAAACCTCTGGAGCAGGACAAGGTGCCTGGAAGGTCCTTCTTCTTCCCATTGACTGGGAGACAGCCAAAGGCTGCACTGGGCTGTCCCTGGATGCTGTGCTGTGTGGTGGGGGGTGATGGTGGAGCTCAGCAGGAGGGAGAGCCTTGATTTTCTCTGTTCTTGAAGACGATGGGTGGGAGAACTGGAAGGGTCCAGAGTAAAATGAAAGAGGAAGAAAAGTCACCTTCTGGCTCAGGAAAGGTCATCCTGCTTATTCCACAAGCAGGGGTGAAGAGCTCTCTGCTGAAGGGAGGAGTTCTGCTGCCTCTCTCAAGGACTTTGAAGGTCAAGGCAAGTCTCAGCTTTTCCCTTCCTGGCCCAGCAAAAGGCCCCTGGCACGTCTTGCCCAGTGCTTTAGGAGCAGCCAAGTCCTGGAGAAGCTCCACAAGGTTCTGTCCTTCTGGTCAGAGTCCCCTTGGGAGACCTCCATTCCACATTCTCTTGGAGTTGTGCAGGAATGTCCACCTTGTTCTGCCCCAGAGCTCTGCAAAAATCATGTTCAGTGTCACCAGAGGCCACCAAAACCCTCAGAGAGAACCTGGCTCCTGCCTGGGAGCCCCCCTTCCACCTGCCATGGTTTCTCCTGTCCCTTAACAGAGATGGAGAAGAAATCAGCCGGTGTTGTGTCCTACTGGATTTGCTACTGGTATCTTCTCCCTTCTGGAGGACATGAACTGCCTTCCAAACATCTTATTCCTGTTCCTTCCCCTCGTGGTTCTCCAGGTTGTCACATTTTCCTCATAACTCTGGTGCCCAGCCCAGGTGAGAGGCTCCAGCGGGGCCCTCACTGAAGCTGAGGGTGGCTGCCAGGTCTGGGACCTCACCTGGGCCCCATCACTCCCCAGCCTGCTCAGGACTTTCCCAAAAAAACCCCCAGGGTGCTGTGGACTCCACTGGGCACTCAGGACTCTCCTCGAGGGACTGGAACAACCAGGGTCACCAGGTGACACATCAGTCCCTGGTGAGACCCCACTCTGTGAGCTCCAGCTCCATGGCAGGGCTTGGCTGGGCACAGAGAGGCCCTGGATGGCCAGTGTGAGGGAAAACATGTCATAGAATCATAAATCCCAGAGTGCTGGGGATTTGGGGTTGGGAGGGACCTTGATGATCACCTCGTTCCAACGCCGTTCCTCGGGCAGGGATGTCCCTCACTGGGCCCATCACAGCAGATGAGCCTCACTCAAACTGTCTCTTTCAGCAGCTCGGGCAGGAATTATCTGGAGGCAGAAAATCTGAGGTTTTGGGGGAGTTCAGGCCACTGCCAGTGGCAGAAACACCACCAGCCACGCGGGACAGGCTGAGGGCCGAGGGAGGGACCCGCAGAAGGAGGGGGAGTTACACCTCAGGTGGGGAGAGGAGAAGATCCGAGGTCAGCAGGTTATTTCCTGAGAGCTGCTCGGGTCTCACCGGGGTGTTTTTGTCGCCCTTGTCCCTCTCGTGCCCGGGAGGGACAGTTGGCAGCGCTGGCCTTGGGCCATTCGGTGCTGCTGTGGCACTGAGGGCACCGCACCCCTGCAGCAGTGGGTATCCACGCCCTGCCCTCCAGAGAGGCTGTGGGTATCCACTCGGGAAGGTCCCCACCGCACCCCGCGTGTGGCACAGCACCCAGGGGACACCAGGGGCTCCCCGGGGCTTTGTCCTCCCACCTCCTCTGCCGTCCTCGTTGCCTCTTCCTTCATTTACTCCTCCCACCCTCTCCCTGCCTCTCCTCCTTCCCCCGGCTTTTGTTCCTTGTCTCCCCTTCCCCTCCCTCCTCTCAGAAGCCTTCCCCCATCTCCAATCCCTGCTCCGGCTGCCCAGCCTGTGTCAATTAAGTATCGATCCCCTGTTCTCTATCAGTGGTCAGCTGAGCTAACCAGTCCTGCTCGCTGCTTTTCACAGGGATGAATAATAACAATAATAATAAAGGGGTAGGGGGGAGGCAGCTGCACTTCGTGCCTCCAGCCCTTCACCTCTCCCTACCCCGCACACGCCCGCCCTCGCCCCCTCCACAGCTACAGGCAAAATCGATAGCGTGCCGAGTCAGGAACGGAATATTTTTATCCTCTAATTGGGAAATGTGCTTTGACAAAGCCCGAGGAGCGGGGAGGGGGCCGGGAGATACTGTACTGAGAGCCAGGGAAGGCGGCAGAGCCTGGGCAGGGCAGGGGTGGTGGGCGGCAGCTGCGAGGAGGTGGCAGCACTGGGCACCTCTGTCCGGGTGCAGGGCACGGCTCTGAGCAGTGTCAGTCCCATGGAAGAGCCAGTGCTGACCCAGGGGGTGTCAGTGTGAGGATAAAGAGAGGACAAAAAAAACCCCAAAACATCCTCCCCCTGAATTCCCTGCTGCTGCTTTGCTGCTGCAGTTGCAAGGGACAAGGTGTGTTCCCTGCTCCGGGATGTTTTCCCAGGGCTGCACAGCCCGTGGCCGTGCCCAGGCCTCAGCAGGGTGGGACAGTTGTGCCCAGGACACCACAGAGAGGGGTCCCAGGAAGCCACCAGCCCTCCCTGGGTTGTCCTCAGGGGGGATCCTTGTCGTGCCAGGCCCGAGGCAGCTGGTCCTGAGCTGCCTGCAGAGGTGCAGGTTGGGCTCACTGAGCTCACAGGTCTTTTCCAAGGTAAGTGATCCTGTGGCACTAAAGGATTCTGTGCCCACGTGGGGGGCAGTCCTGCCATGAGCCTCGTGCTGCAGTTCCACGTGGATCACAGCTGGAAACATCTGCCAGCTGGAAACATCTCCAGCTGTGCCCACTGAGGTGTGTTGTGGCAGGGGATTGGAACTGGATGATCTTTAAGGTCCCTCCCGACCCAAATTATGCCCCCTTCCTCCAGTCAAACAAGTTAGCAGTGGGTTCTCAGACACCCCTGGGTCTCCAGGCACCACTGGAGACCAGGAGAGGCCATGGAGGGACACCAGGACACAATTCCCACTTCCAGGTCAGCCTCCATCCCTGGAGGGGTTAAAAAGAGGTGCAGATGTGGCACTTGGGGACGTGGTTTAGTGGTGGATGTGGCAGTGCTGACTCAAGGGTTGCACGACATGATTTCAGAATCACAGAATCATTTAGTCTGAAAAAGACCCCCTGGAGCTGCTACCAGCCTGAACATTGGGCACTTTCTGGAGATCAAGGAGATTTGAGTCTTTTCTCACAGGTGACAAGCGGCAGGAAGAGAAGAAATGACCTCAAGTTGCCCCAGGGGAGGTTTAGATTGGATATTAGGAAACATTTCTTCATGGAAAGGGTGGTCAGGCACTGGCCCAGGCTGCCCAGGGCAGTGGTGGAGTCCCCATCCATGGAAGTGTTCAAAAAACTTGTGGATGTGGTGCTTATGGACTTGGTTTAGTGGTGAACCTGGTGCTGGTCAATGGTGGGACCAGCTGGTCTTGGAGGACTCATCCAACCGTAGTGATTCCATGATTCCACGATGATTCCATGGATCTCCCTTCCCCAGGCCGCAGAGTTTGGGCTGAGTCACTCTGTTGCCTCTGAATTATCTTCCAGCCCTCAAACTGGGAGCCTGTGTCTCCCTGCTCGGCCCTTGATCCCAGCTCAGTGCCAGGGCCCAGGGGGGACGGGCAGGGCAGGATCCCACTGGGAATGTGTTCCAGGACCTTGTGCTTTAAAGAGCTGCTGAGGCAGGAGCCTGGCTGCTGGGTTGGAGCACAGCTGACATGAAAATCAAAGAGAGGATGAGTAGAAATGGTGCAGAAACCTGTGCAGGGACAAGTCCTTCGTCAGACAGAGCCCGGGAACATCGGTGGCTTCAGCTGAGGGAAAGCACCGGAAGGAAACAGCATTTAAAAGCTGAAATTAAATACTCCGACCTGCCAATGCAGGATGTTTCAAATGGTACTTAATTTCCATGTTTGAGGTGCCTGTAATGCTTCTGAGTAAGTGAAGAATTACTAGATTTTAATCTAATCTTGTCTTCCCCCGTTTTATTTCACGGGAGATGTTGACAAGTTGTAGTTTAGAGGAAAAAAACCCACCAACCCGAAGGGTTGAAGATGATTTTTCTCATGACTCTGGGGCAGAGCTGTGGGGGTTCAGGGCTCCCACTCAGCCCTGCTCCTCAGCAGAAGGGTTGGACCTGCCTTCTCTGCTCCGAAGGATCCTGAAGGAAAGCAAAGCATGATCCAAAAACGTGGCCCCTCTGCAGACCTTGGGGTGGATTTTAAAACCTGTGAGAATTCTGTCTTCAGCACGAAGTGGCAGGTTGGACTGAGACAGCAGAGCCCTCGAGGGCAGGTGCTGCTTTGTGGGGCAGTTCAGATGAACTCAGGTGGAAGGAGTTTGGGTGAGAACACTCCAGTGAGGCACCCACGGCACAAACCCCACAAACAGCACCAGGAAACCTCTTTATCCAGCTCTGGGAAGGAGCCTGTGAGCGAGGCCTGGGCTCCCCCAGGGGTGAAGGACCCAAAGGGGCGACAGCAGAGGGTGTGTGAGGATGGGTGTCCGGGCAAACCTCACCCGTGTCATCCACTTCAGCCCCGACCAACAATCCCCCTGAGGAGTCTCAAGTGATCTGGAGAAGCCTGATGTGCTTTTACACCACACAGTGGCTGTTAGATCTGGCTTTAGGTTTGCTTTCAAACCTTTTAAACATCTCATCCTCTCTCATCCAGCCCTGAGAACACTCTGTGCCTGCCTTTGGCCGGGTTATTTTTAAGCATCTCTGTCTTGTTGTGTCCTCTGCGTGGATGGAGGGGGAAGCCCAACATGGAAACCACAACTCTGCTGCTTCCCACCTGCCTCCAAATGCTTCCAAGGCCCAGCTTTGCTTGTTCCTGGCTGCCCCTTGCCCAGTCAGTGGGTCTCAGGGGGTGAGATGCCAGGTTGCCCACCCGAGCATGGGCTGGGGCTGGGGCTGAGCCAATCTGCTCAGAAATCCAGACAAATGGGTGGCTCTGCCTCCCCAGCAGGGCAGGCAGGGATCACAGTTGCAGTGTGCACAGTCCTCTCCCTGCAGCCCTCCCTCCCAGCCTGGGGGGTGTGGGGGGGTTTTTTTGGCTGTTATTTTTTGGGTGAAACCAAGAATGAATTGGAGGGAGAAGCAAAGCAAAGCTGGATTCCTTTGGTTCTCCCTGTGGCAAGGGAGGCCTGTGGGAAAGGCTGCTGGGCAAACTGGGGGGGCTGTGGGGCTGCTGCAGCTTTTGGGACACAGAGAGGCTGAAAGGTAAAGGGAGGTGGTGAAGCATCTTCAGGGTTTGGTTGGGAGTCCTGCAATGATTTAATACCCTGAGTGGAAGGGGCCCACAAGGTCCATCCAGTCCAACCCCTGGCCCTGCCCAGGACACCCCAACAATCCCCCCCTGTCCCTCAGAGTGTTGTCCAAACGCTCCTGGAGCTCTGGCAGCCTTGGGGCTGTGCCCACTGCCCTGGGGAGCCTGGGCAGTGCCCCAGCACCCTCTGGGGGAAGAACCTTTCCCTGAGATCCATCCCAAACTCTCCTCTGTGGGGATGGAATGAGGTGCCTTCACTGGTGGCAGGGGGAGAGGTACAAGTCCCAGCCCCAATCTCTTTACACAGACCCTGGGAGAGCAATTTGATCTCCATTTGGGGAAAAGCTGCCTGGATTAGGAAGGGATTTGCCCTCACCCCCAAAGCAGGGCTTTGTGATCCTGGGAAAACCCTGCTCTGCAGGTTCCCAGGCCAGAATTGCTCCCATGGGATCCCAGCCCAGGGGATGGACAGACTGCACAGCCAGAGCTCAGGACAGACCTGCACATGGAGAGCTGCTTGAAGACACATCTACATGGACAGAGGCCTCTTGCCTGGGTGAAGGACCTTCCTCAGCATTCCTGATTATCTGACAGGACCTGCTGCTGCTCCCTTCTGTGTCCTCCAGAATCAGAGCCCTTCTTCTGCAGCACCTTGGGCTTGGGGTAGGTTTGCTTTTCCTGGAGAACCTGGGAGCAGGAACGTTACCAGCTGGTGCCTGGATACCATTCCAGGGCTTCCCACGTGTGGGAATCACAGGGATCACTGCTGGGACCCGCTCTGGTCCACGTGGTCCTAAATAACCCCTGAAAAAAAAGCAGGAGATACAGTGATGAGGGTGGGTGGGGAGGCAGGAATTTCCAGGGGAGTTGCCACAGAGTGATTGGGCAAGTTTGCAGCAGGATGTAAGGACTGGAGGGGACTGGGCCATAAAAGGGGCAGATAAAATACAGTGTTGATAAATGCAAAGTCATGGCCAGGAGGAAAACAACCTTAACCACCCCCATGCCAGGATGGGCCCCAAATCAGCCGCTGCTGCTCAGGGAAGAGCTCTCGGAGTCCTCGTGGGGACATCTCTGGAAATGTCAGCTCGATGTTCAGCTGCAGACAAAAAGGCAAATCAGGTGTTAGCAGTGATTTGGAGAGGAGCAGAGGAGAAATCAGAAAACATCACTGTGGTCCTGTGTCAATCCACGTTCGATGTCCCGTCCCCTCCCGCCCTGGGAGCTGAGCAAGGGGAGGCACCAGGGGTGGGATTGGCTGCTGGGGACGTTCAGCAGCTCATGAGGAGCCCTGAGGGTGTGATCAGCCTGGAGAAGAGGGAAAATGATTGTTTTCCTGTTTTCCTAAGGGAATTTGGAGGGTTTTCAACCACCCAAATCTCTAAGCAGGCCCAGAGCAAACCAAAGGGAATCTTCTTCCCACTGTGTTTCCTTGTGTCCAGGAAGTCCCTGGCTCTGGATCTGAAGCATAAATGTGTTTGGAGGGGCTGGAATGACCCCTCGAGGGCAGGTACATGGGATGGCCAGTGCAGCCCCAGCCCAGCTACTCATTGAGCTGAAGATTGGGAGAAATGGGTGAGAAATCAGGAGAAATGGGTGAGAAATCAGGAGAAATGGGTGAGAAATCAGGAAAATTGGGTCAGCACTTGTTTCTCACCAGCTTCCCTCAAGCATCCATCCCAGGGGACAGGGAGGCTCCCAGATTTCTCCTGGAGTTCAGGGCAGGGAAGATGAAACCTCTGGGGCAGGAGGACAGACTTCAGCTTGTGAGTGAGGCTGATGGAAGCCCATCACTGCTCCGGGCTGATCTCTGGGCTGGCTTTGAGTTTGGCTCAGCCAAACTCCACACCAGGAGATCTGGTCCTCCCTTCCCTGCTTCAGTTGTCCCCTTTCCCCCTCCTCCCCTTTCATCCTGGGATCTCAGCTGTGAAAATCTCCCATTCCTCCCCTCTTCACTCTACAGGAGCACCAAGACCCCCTTGCAGCCCACCCTGAGGGGTTTGAAAGCACGAGAAGCACCTGAGCAGGGGCCTGAGGGCCTTCCCTCCTTTCCCAGCCACTTGGAGCATCCTGAAGCTTCTCTCCTCACCCCCCTTTGTGTGGGAAGTGGGATGAGAGGCAGAGGAGAGGCACTGCAGGCTCTCGGGGAGGGGTGGGCTTTGAGCAGGGGGTGCTGGTGCTGTTACTTCAGCTGATGCCTCCACACCCCCCTGCCTTTGAGTGGCAAACAATAAAGCTCAAGGTGAGCATCACCTCTGCCCTATCTCCCAGATCCTGCTCTCTGCTGTCCATCCATCACACGCCTGCTCTCCTGCAGCCGATTGCAGCCGACCTGCATCAGCTATTGATTTATTGACACAGGCCGGGGCTGGAAGATTCAGGGAAGCAGCTCCCCACAGAAACGCTTTTCAGAAGTAGAGATTTGATTTTTTATTTATTCTTCTCTTCAATGTATGGATTTAACAAGCTCTAGGCAACAAAGAACTTAGTCCTCCCCACACACCAGCTCTCACACTCGCGCCGTCTCCTCCCCTTCCCCGGCTGAAAAGTCATCTTTAAGGGATTACTCTTTAAGGGCAGAGCACAGCCCCGTGGATGGAGGCAGCTCCCCAGGGCTCAGATGCTGCATAACCTCTGTGCTGACCTCCCTCACAGGGGTAAATGTCTCCCTGCTTTGTCACATGTTTGTGGCTCTGTCACTGCGAGACCAAAATTCCCTTTTTTTTTTTTTTCCCCCTCCTCCCTGTGTCCTGGTGATGAACTTCCAGCCCAAACAGGCTCTGTGGGAGAGGCACCTGTGGGTGCCACGGGCCAGGCAGGGCACAGCTGGCAACATCTGCACTGTCCCCTCTCCGGTGGCTGCTGGGGGACAGGAATTGCTGCTTGGTTTGTTTTGTCTTTCCCTGCTCCTTCCCAGGAGTTTGGAGAGACCAAAACAGGAGACAAAACCCTCTGACCCTTGTTTTTCCCAGCTCCAAACCACCAGTCTGTCACCCAGCATTCGACCCTGAGTGATTCTCCTGCTGCCCCAGCCAGGATGTCACTGCAGGGGTTGTTTCTCCCAGGACATCCCAGTGCATCCCCTCCAGCACGTGTCCCTTCTTCCCCCTGGGCCTGTGGATGCAGCAGGGCCACCCTGGAGCTCCAGGAAGGGGTGATGGGTGGGCAGGATGGGGAGGAGGAGGAGGAAATGTTGCCTCTCCAGCGTGGTGCTCATGACCTGCCCCGAGGCTGCATTTACAGGGCTCCTTAGAAAACTCCAAGTCCGTTCCCCAGGGACCAACAGGACCTGGGACTTGGCCTCACTGACCCCTCACCCTTCCCAACCCAGTATTTTCTGGACTGGTATCTGTTTTTATCTCAAATCCACCAGCTGGGTTTCAGTTCATCAAACCCCCCCCTCCACGAGCTCCTCAGGCACCTCCTGCTCAGAGCACAACTCTCAGAGGGCCCCAGAGCCCCCACCCCACCCCATGGCAGCAAAGAGGTGACACCAACCCCTGCCCAGCTCCCCTGCCCTCCCTCCAGGGGGGGTTTGTTGGGCTGATCCTTTACAGACCTCCTGGTTTGCACAGTTAATGAAGGGTGGTTTTGTTTGTGGCTGCATTCACCATCTGATTGCTCTCCTGTGGAAGACTAATCTGCAGGCACTGGAGACAGATGCTTCCCAAACTATCAGCCAAAAGGCCCAATTCCTGCCCAGCCAACTTCTTTACTTCCTGGCTGACTGAAAAAAAAACTGTTCCACTCCATGGCAGGGCCGAGGTGGTGCCAAGACAAACCCTGGCAGGGACCCTTTGGAAGCAGCTCTGCCCACAGGCTGCCAGCACAGGGGGAGCATCCAAAGATGGGATGTCATAGGATCATGGAATGGTTGGGTTGGAAGGGAACTTAAAGCTCATCTCATCTCATCTCATCCCACCCCCTGCCATGGGCAGGGACACCTTCCACCAGCCCAGGTGGCTCCTTTGCTCCAACCTGGCCTTGGACACTCCCAGGGATCCAGGGGCAGCCACAGCTGCTCTGGGCAGCCTGTGCCAGNCTCTCAGCTCTCCCTGGACCCTTCTCTCCTCCAGGGGAACCCCCCCAGCTCTCCCAGCTTGGCTCCAGAGCAGAGGGGCTCCAACCCTGGGATCATATCCATGACCCCCTCTGGACTCTCTCCAGCAGCTCCAGGTCCTTGTGCTGCTGTTCCCAGGGCTGGAGCAGCTCTGCAGGGGGGTCTCAGCTGAGGGGGCAGAGGGGCAGAATCCCCCCCTCCCCTGCTGTGGGATCAGCCCAGGGCACAGGGTGGGGGTTTCTGGGTGCCAACACACACAGGGGGGGCATTTGGAGCTTCCCATCCACAATGTGCCCTCATGGATGACACCAGGGATGGGGGTTGATGCTCAGGAGCTCCTCCACCACCACCCCCCTTGGGCTCCTCGCCAGGAGACCTGACTCCCATCCCCAAATTCGGGGCAGGTCTGGATTGGGCGCCTGGTCCTGCCTGGCCAAGGTCAGCCCTGCTCGTGAGGGCTCAATGATCACCCCCAGAAGACTTTATTGCCCAGGAATTATTGTCTGGCTCTGCTGCAGACCCAACCTCCCTCCCCTCTGCTCAGCCACAGGTGGAAGGTGGGCAAGAAAAACCCTTGGGTGGGATTTTTGGCTCAGGGTGTCTTTCCTTGCACGGAAACAAAGGAGGGGGTGTCCGTCCTTGGCGACCTCTGGCTCCGTCGGGGTTCCTGGAGCACTTTTCTCGAGTGCTTCTCATTTCCAGAGCACTTTAAAGACATGATCTAATTAATTCCTCCGAGCCCCCCGGGGCAGGGAGGCAGGTAGGGAGGTGGGGTCGGGGATCCTGCACGGGCTCACCCGCAGGTGGGAGCTGCGGTTTCAGCCGTGGCCTCTGGGAGGGAGGGAAAACAGGATGAGGATCTTCTCCACTGCTGGACGAAGGGTGGGGACACCGCACGTCACTTCGTGTGAGGGGCCTCATCCATCGCTGACCTGAGGCTCTGACCCCCCCGAGGGCAGCAGGACCCCCCTCAGCAGGGGGAGATCCCGGGGGGATCCTCGCCTTGGGGTGCTGGGCAGGGTCCCCGCGGCCGCAGAGGACAGGGAGAGCAGCCCATCGCCATGGAAACGCTCCATCCTGTGTGGTTGTGCATCCTGGCAGGGCGGGTTGGTTGGGTTTTTTTCCCCTCCCTTCTTCTCCTTCTGCGAGACCTCGGCATTGATCCGGGAACGTGCTCTTCGCATGTCTGATCCATGCAAACACCGTGTTCCTATTGATCAGCCTCCTCTGCTGCTTGGGGTCTGTGCTGGCAGCAGAAACAAAGGCCGGGGGAAAGGAGGGGAGAAAATTACCCGGCACACACCAAGCAAACAGCTCTGGCAGTGCCTGTGGGCTCTGGAGCTGCCTCCTCCTTCAGCCCATTCCCCTTCCTCCCGCCTGCCCTCGCTCTCCCCTCGCTCCCCTCTCGCTCCTGCCCACCAAAAACGGCCCAGACTCTCCCCCCCCGGCTCTGTTGGTGATTTCCTGGGGGCAATTCCCAAGAACCAAGGAGGTAACGTGTCCCTTCCACCCCTGCTGGGATGTGGGGACACGCTGTGGGTGAGGGGGGGTCCCAAACCCACCTCCTTCTCCAGCCGGGCTCTGTGTAAGCCTTAATAATTACAGCGAGGAGTCAATAACAATTAGGCCTAACAGCCACTCAGCAGAATTGACGCAAATTATTTTAATTTTATGTTTCTATCGATGGACTTTTCCAGGTTGGCACCTTCTCCCCCATTCCCGCTCCTCCCCAGCCCCCCACTTCCCGGGCACACCCCCCGGGCCGGGGCGATCCCTGCTCCAGCCCCTCCTCCCATCCAGGCTCCAAAAAGCTGCGTCCAGAGCTGGAGTTCCCTGCAGGAGAGGGCGTTCCTGCATGGGCTGGTTGCTTCATTTGGGAGGAAAACCGGTTGTGGGGTTTCCTCATGTCCTTCTGTACAATTGACCCACTTGGTGCCTTCATATTGCACTGGAATTATGAGGGATTTCATCAAACGAAGCCTCGAAAGCAAATGTTCTCAGGGCCTCACATCCAAAGCTGTCCCAAGTGTCCTTGTACGGGAAATGCAGCCACAATCCCGCAGGTCCAGGCTCTGCTCTGGGGGTTTGCAACACCTCCAGCCCTTCCAGCAGCCAAACCCAACAACCCCAGTGTGGGATGTGCACCCGTTCAGCAGCAGCAGCAGGGAAAAAAAAGCCCAGGTAATTTTTTTTCCTGCTGGCTGACGGTCAGTGAACGATTCCTGGATTATTATTTTTTTTTTCCATCCCTATTTACGGGACTGAGCAGTTAATGGCACGACCTGCTCCACATCGCCCCCTCCTCCCCGGGATGCCGGGAGCTGCCGAGCTCCGGGGACCAAGAGACGACCCTCAGGCTGCGGCCGTCGAGTCTCCCACTCATCCCACGAGGGAGGCTCCTCCAGGCTCCTTTCCTCCTCCTCCTCCTCCTCCTCCTTCTGCTGCCTCTGGGGGTGTTTTTTGTGTTTTTTGCTCCCTTGCCGGCGCTGAGAGCGGGTCCTGCCGAGCTGTAAATCTCCGGCATCCCCTGCCCCGCATGTTTTCTCCTCTCCTGTCATTAGGGCGAGGCAGCGCATTCACTGCGTGACAGGTGCTCAATTGCTCTTAAGTGGCTCCCAGATAATTGGGGAGGTCTTTAGCTACTTGTAACTTCCAATAATAAACAATAGAGAGAGGAGAAAACACCCGCTTTAACTGATGGCCCCCTTGTCAAACCCGCGTCTGGGCTCCTCTCCTTCCAGCCCCGGGAATGACGGCACCGCTCCAGCCGGGAAAGGCAGAGCCACCTCCTCGATGTCACCCTGAGGAGGGGGGTGACGAAGGAGGAGACCCCCGGTCCGGGGGAGCTGCCCCAGGGCTCGGGGGAGGGAGTTTTGTGAAGCCCTCCCGGATTTTTGTGGGGGTGGAGGGGACTCGGGCCCGAAGCTCAGATGCAAAAGGCAAGTTTTACGTGTCAGGAGATGGTGCTGCTCTGGAATCCCTGGTTTTCAGGGCAGCTTGCAGGAGGCTGAACCCGCTGCCAGATCTTTGCCCCATCCCTGGGAGCGTCCAAGGCCAGGTGGGAGCAGCCTGGGATAGTGGAAGGTGTCCCTGCCCAGAGCAGGGGGTGGAACGAGAGGGGCTTTAGGGCCCCTTCCAACCCAAACCACTCCGGGGTCCTGTGACCTTTCCTTGAAATCCAAACCCAAGACGTTGCTTCTCCTGGCTCTGAGCCCTCTGCAGCCAACTGCCTTGTGAAGTTCCTTGGCTCCAGGCAAAGCTCTTCCCATCCCAAGAGGGGCTGGGAAGGGGCCTCTCCCCACAGCTCCTCAGTGGCTCTGCAGGAAGGAGCTGCCCGTGGAGTTTTCCCCTCGTGCTGTGGGGTTGGTTCAGGGAGCTGCTGGTGGGATCCTCACCCTTGTCAGGGGGGCAGAGCACAAACGGGGGATGGAGCCCTGCAGAACCCTCAGCTCGGTGGGCACAGGGGTTAAAAGTGCAATTCCCTCAAAAAGGAGCTCCCAGAAACACGTGCCCAGCTCCGGGGGTGGGATGGGAGGGGACGGGATGGGATGGGATGGGATGGGATGGGATGGGATGGGATGGGATGGGATGGGATGGACACCCCTGGTTGGTGTAGGGGGGCTGCGGACAGGGCCCAGAGCGGG
>VYXB01007920.1:55531-68390 GCA_013397135.1 Pachyramphus minor
GTCTCAGCAGCTCGAGCCAAAAAAAAAGGCAAAAAACCACCCCATAACTGAAATACAGCTGCCTAAAACTGTTCAAATCTGAGTTATGGGCTTCTGCAGCAGCTGAAGTTCTTCTACATCGAGGCCACCGATTTACAGTGTTGTCTTGCTCCTGTCCCAAGCCCTGCGCTGCCTTCCCTCCCTCCATAAAGACACTGGAATTTGTGCCTTTGAGACACTTTGAATAATTGGTCAGGCTGGAAATCAGTCCTTCCAAAGAGGGAAGGGGGGAATGGGTTTAATTTTCAGCTGGTCTAGGCAGGGAAACAACCTGCTCATGGTATCCCTGTGTGATTAGAACTCTGTCCTGAACCTTGGGGAGCAGGAATGTGCTGCAGCCTGTCTGGATCCACACGTGTCTCTGCTCAGTGGGATGAGACCTTGTGCCACGAGCTGATGTGCAGGAGAGCAGCTGGAGCTGGAGGCTGGATGGAATTGGTGGCTGGATGGAATTAGGGCCTGGGTGGAATTGGTGGCTGGCTGGAATTGGGGCCTGGATGGAATTGGGGCCTGGATGGAACTGGGGCCTGGATGGAATTGGGGCCTGGATGGAATTGGGCTGGATGGAATTGGGGCCTGGATGGAACTGGGGCCTGGATGGATCTGGTGGCTGGATGGAATTGGGGCCTGGATGGAATTGGGGCCTGGGATGGAATTGGTGCTGGGATGGAATTGGTGCTGGGATGGAATTGGTGGCTGGATGGAATTGGGGCCTGGATGGAATTGGGCTGGATGGAATTGGGGCCTGGATGGAACTGGGGCCTGGATGGATCTGGTGGCTGGATGGAATTGGGGCCTGGATGGAATTGGTGGCTGGATGGAATTGGGGCCTGGATGGAATTGGGGCCTGGATGGAATTGGTGGCTGGGTGGAGCTGGGGCCTGGATGGAATTGGGGCCTGGATGGAATTGGAGCCTGGATGGAATTGGTGCCTGGATGGAATTGGTGGTTGGATGGAATTGGGACCTGGATGGAATTGGTGGCTGGATGGAATTGGGGCCTGGATGGAATTGGTGGCTGGGGAGCAGCTCAGCAGATGAAAGCAGAGGAGGAGGGTGAGGGAAGGATCCAGAGCAGCTCCTGTGCTCCGGGGGAGTTTCCAGCCCTGCAGAAATCCCGTTTTTGTCCCAGCTCTGGGCAGCCCCAGTGTTCCACAGCAGGTGCCCAATGGATGCTCCGGACCCAGTGGCTCCTGGGTCACATTTTGGGCTCAGGGAGAGGGGAAGTGTCAGGAACCAGCAGGGAGCAGGGACGATGAGAAAGGGGAGCAGGGTTGAAAACCTCACGGCCTGAATTCTCTTTGCTCCTGCCCTTTTTCTCTCAGGGTGCTCCTGGCTCTCCCTGGGAGGTGCCACATCCCAGTCAGGGTTCCAGGGATGCTCCTGGCTCTCCCTGGGAGGTGCCACATCCCAGTCAGGGTTCCAGGGATGCTCCTGGCTCTCCCTGGGAGGTGCCACATCCCAGTCAGGGTTCCAGGGATGCCCCTCCAGGAGCAGGGATGGAGCTCGTGTCACCCTCTCCTCACAGGAGCTGGATCTCAGGCCTGATGTCAGCACTTCCAAATAAAAAGTTTGTCCCAAACTCCTCCTTCTGAACCTAAAAAGGACCGATTTTAGGGCTGCAAAGTGGGAGTTGCACCCGTGGAGCACTGAGCAGCATCACCTGGGTGCTGCCTGCGGAGAAGGGAGCAGCTGGCAGGGGCTGGGGGCTGCAGCCCAGGCACACCCTGTACTCCAGGGTGTGTAATCGTTATTTAAACAGAAAATTACCACCGAGCTCTATTAGAGTTTAAAATAAAAATTAGAGATTTCTAAAATGGATTTTCCCTAACGAGGAGCGTGACGGATGGGGGCTGTTGGAGAGCACAGCACTGCTGAGAGAAACCAAACAGCTCCAGGGAGTGTCCCCCGCCCTCCCCACCCCCAAAAACCCATCACAGCACCCTCCTCCTGGAGTGGCACCGGGACAGGGGCCAGGACACATCCTCCCCTCCAGGCTGAAGCGAGCAAAGACATTTCCTTCCTCTCCACAGACAGATATTTCCCCTCTCCTAAATCAAAGGCAGCGCTGGAGAGGCAAAGGGCCCATCCCTGCTCCTCTAAATCCGTTTGCAGTCCTGGCTTGTCCTCCACCCCCTCTGCCACTCCTTTCCATAATTTTGGAGAAGGATTCAGTTTAGAAATTTCTATTAAAAATTCAGCAGGGTTAAAATGCACTAACTTTTTTTTTCCCCCCCTAGGTGACCAATATCAGAGCACCTGAGCTGTGTTAGAGCAATAAAGGTCAAACCTGGGGTTATGGAACAACAGTTTTTTTGTTTGGTTGCTGCTGGTTTTGTTGCTCAAAGACCTTTTTTCAGATCAACATGTGGAGCTTTCATTTCTGTTCCATTTTCACAGGGAACATGGAAACGAGGCCTCTGCAATTCCAATGAAACACAATTGACGTTTTCCCAGCTTCATTAAATGTGCTATTTTTACCTCTCAAGGTGTAATATCCACCCGTGCCGCGGCAGCGAAGGGGTTGGGACACGTTTAAAGCAGCAGCTCCTCACATGAAGTCCTGTTCAATTCCTGTGTTATCTCTCCCAGCACCTTATCAGCCTCTCTGGGCTCTCTGCCTTCCTCACCCCTCCCCTCGTGCCTGTCAGCGACCTGGGGGATGTTAAACCTGAAAATCCTTTTCCATCAAAACCTCGCCCGGGCCTCGGGCATCCCCTGAGCTGGGAGCGCATCCCTCGGGCTTCTCCTGGGAGCTGCAGCCCAGGAACACTCAGCCAGGGCTCCAGAGACATCTCCTGCAGTGCCACAGGGCGTGGGGTAGGTCCTTGATCCTCCTGCACTTTCCATCCAAGGACGGGTTGGAGGGTTCCCCCCTCCCCACCTTTGCCTTCGGTTCAGCCCCGTGAGCTGCAGGTGTTTGTCACAGGAGGGTTTGGGTGGGGAGGGACCTTAAAGACCATCCAGTGACACCCCCTGCCATGGACAGGGACACCTTCCACCAGCCCAGGTGGCTCCTTTGATCCAACCTGGCCTTGGACACTTCCAGGGATCCAGGGGCAGCCACAGCTGCTCTGGGCAACCTGTGCCAGGGCCTCCCCACCCTCACAGCCAACANTCTCCCAGCCTGGCTCCAGAGCAGAGGGGCTCCAGCCCTGGGACCATATCCATGACCTCCTCTGGACTCTCTCCAGCAGCTCCAGGTCCTTGTGCTGCTGTTCCCAGGGCTGGAGCAGCTCTGCAGGGGGGTCTCAGCTGAGTGGAGCAGGGGGAGTGGATCCCCTCCCTCCCACTGCTGCTCAAGGACAACCTGAGGGTGGTTGTTCTCACTCTCTTCTCCCCACCATCACAACAACCCCAGCTCATCCATCACCATCCCTGGGAATCTCCCAGCTTGGATGCACCTCTCCAAGACCCCCTGAACCCCAGGAGCCGCCCCAAGGTGGCTCCCAAGGCTGCGGGATGACCCCAACTGTGACAAAACACCCCTGGGATCGCTCTCCCCTCTCCCTCCAGCTGGAATTGCCGCCAGCGAGCGCAGCCTGCGAGGTCTCTGCTCCCTGCTGGCACCGGGCTGAGCGTCCCTGCCAGCCCAGGGGCACAAGGTGGCCCGGCTGGCACTGGGGGTGCTGGTGCTGGGGGAGAAGAGGCGGCTCAGGGGCTCCAGGTTACCACTGAATCCACAAAACTCCGCGTACGTTGCGAGGTGCTCGATACCCTATTGATCAGCCCCGGGCCTTGATCAGTTTGCTGGTGCTGCTGCCGCAGTGCTGCTTTCGGGGAGGGAGGGAGGGAGTGGCACAGGAGGGGGCAGGGAGGCCGCGCCTGCGCCGGGGATGCTCCAACTTCCCAAGGCCAACTCCGAGTTCTCGGAGTTTGAGGCCTCTCCACCCTCCTGTGTGGAGCTCTGGCCTCGTGTGTTGGCTCGGGGGGTGTTTTTGAGGCAGCAGAGTGGAGGAACTGTCCAAAAACCCTCCTCTCCCCTGCCCGGTGGCCTCCTGGCCAAAGCCTCCTCAGATGCCGGGTGCCCATGCAATGCCAGGAGCAGAAGCCAAGAGCCAAAGGAGGGAGGGGGAGATGTGGCACCTGCCCTGGCTTGGAGCCCACTGGGCGCACCCAGGTGGGTGTGGGGAGCTGTGGGGCCCCTGATCTGCTCCCCAGAGGGTCTGTGTCTCTCTGCAGGGCACAGTTGATGTGAGGGAGCAGAGGTGGGGTTGGGGTGTCCTGTGCTGCCCCGAGCGTGGCAGGACCAGGTGGCCAAGAAGGCCGAGGGCACCCGGCTCGTGTCAGAAACAGCAGGGCCAGCAGGAGCAGGGCAGTGATTGTCCCTCCCTGCACAGCACTGGTGACACCACACCTCAAATCCTGGGGGCAGTTCTGGGCCCCTCAGGACAAGAAGGACATGGAGGGCCTGGAGCTTGTCCAGGGACTGGAGCTGGGAAGGGGCTGGAGCAGCAGGAGCAGCTGAGGGAGCTGGGGGGACTCAGCCTGGAGAAAAGGAGGCTCAGGGGGGACCTTCTGGCTCTGCAACTCCCTGACAGGAGGGGGGAGCTGGGGGAGGTCGGGCTCTGCTCCCAGGGAACAAGGGACAGGAGGAGAGGGAACAACCAGAAGCTGCACCAGAGGAGGGGCAGGTGGGACATGAGGAGGAATTTCTCCTGGAAAGGGTGGTCAGGCCTTGGCAGGGGCTGCCCAGGGAGGTTTGGAGTCCCCAGCCCTGGAGGTGCCCAAGGAAGGCCTGGATGTGGCACTGAGTGCTCTGGGCTGGGGGACAAGGGGGGATTCAATGGGGGTTTCTGCCCAGGGCTGCTCACAGGAACAGCCCCCCTTCTGCTGAGAGGGCTGGTAAAATGCTCTGGGCTCCAGAATGGAGAGAGGCAAAAAAACCCACCCACAAAGGTCACAGAGTTTAATTTCCAGCTCGTGTCCCCCTCTCACACCTCGCTGATTAATAATTGGAGAAAATGTATTTCTTTTTCGCCTTGGCATAAATCAAAAATAAACACAGCATCCATATCCTGCCCCAGGGAGAGCTGGAACGTGGGCTGGAGGATGCTGAGAGGTTCCCTCAGCCCCTCTGAGCTGCTTTGGAACTGGGGGAGGATGGGATGGCAGTGGGGACTCTTTGGAAGAGACTGACATTGGCTTCAAGCTTCTCCCGTGGAAATCAGCACTAAAAGGCTCCTTGAGATGAGCCCTGGAGCTGGGTGGGCTCTGAGCCAGTAGCCACCAGGGAAGTCTGGTGTTCTTGGGTACTTCCCACTGCCCAAGTTCTCCATCCCTCCTGCTCCCAGCTCCTCCATCCCTGCTGCTCTCGTGTCCTGCTCCCAGCTCACCTGAGCTNCCCCGGGCACTCCCAGCTCCCTGCACCCTCTGGAATGGCCCCTGGACAGCCCCACCCCCGCCAGGCACCCACCCCCTGCAGCCCCTCGCAAGTGGAAAAGGAGGAGAAATGTTGNTACTGGCAGCCTCTGGGGAGACATTTTTGGATTATTTTCAATAGTCACCAGCCTGTCACACAGGCAGTCCAGGATAAACTGGAAAAGAAGGAGAAGGAAGGACAATGGCCTGAGCAGACCCTGAACACCCACCATCCCTCCTTTCCACTGGTTCCTCTCCCATATCTCAGGATTCTTGTCCAGGAGGGTTTGGCTGAGGCTCCCACCCTCTCCATCCCCGCTCCGGGGGGCAACCCCTCTCCCAGCTGCTTCCCTCTGTGTTTCCCTGCTCTGTCTGCACTGTCTCCCTGCTTCCCACTCCCCGGGCTGCCAGCAGGAGCTGGATCCCAACATTTTGCATCGATCCGCGCTGATGGATGCAGGAGGAACGCCCCTGGAAGGCGCGGGCATCCCTGAGCGGCCCCGGCTGCTCCGTGTCCGTCCCCCAGGGGTGCGAGTGCTGCCTGCAGCCCCAGGTCTGGGGGTGGCTGGGTGTGCAGAGCCTCCACACTCCCCATAATCGCCCGTCCCTGCTGAGGTGGAGCTTCCCTTTGCCCTTCCGGCTGCGGTTGGAGCCCTTTGTCCGGGAGGTGCAGCAGGGGTGGGGTGGGGTGGGGAGAGACCTCGGCCTGGAAGAGCTGCAGGAGAGGTGGGTGCTGTCACCAGCACCCAGAGCGCCCTCTCCATCCCCCCGGAATACTCAGGAAGCCTGTGCACTGCTGGGGGGGCAGCTGGGAGGGATCCAGAGGGATCCAGAGGGATCCAGGCAGACCCCGGGGGCCCCGGTTGCTCTGATTTCTGGCAGCCGCCCGCCGTCCCCTCCCCTCTCGGTTAAATAAAGCTTTGGGCTGTGATGAAGCCCATTAAAGTCAGAGGCGAAGGTGTGGGATTGAAATGTAGGACAGCAGCCGCTGCAGAATGTGGTTGCATGGGATCAATGGGAAATCAATACCCGGCTCTGCTTCGCCAGGCCCCGCTGCTGCTGCTGCTGCTGCTGCTGCTGCTGCGCCCCCCGGGCACTCCCAGCTCCCTGCACCCTCTGGAATGGCCCCTGGACAGCCCCACCCCCGCCAGGCACCCACCCCCTGCAGCCCCTCGCAAGTGGAAAAGGAGGAGAAATGTTGGTGTCCAAGCTGTGAGAGGGAGGCCACAGACAAAGGTCCGGGGGGCAGAGGGGCTCTGGGCTTTTTGGGGGGGCTGAGCCTGAATTCCCGGTGGGAATGGAGGGACCAGAGTGAGCCCCACGTGCTGCAATTGTCCAGGTGATTCCAGAGGGTGCTGAGGGAGCGGCCACTGCCCACACGGGGGGTGGGGGATTGAAGCCAGTGCGAGCTCTGGAGTGGGGTCCCCGGTCCCGAGGGCAGCGGGAGCACCCAGGAGCTCCGGGGCTGCTCCCCCGGGCACATCCCACGGGCAGGGATGATCCAGCAGCACAACCACGGGACACGGGAGAGCTGTGCCACCCCTGCTCCCACCCGCACCTCGGAATGGAACCACAGGTGGTCCCCGAGGCTCGGCCCCTCCCGGGCTTCCCAGCACTACAGACACCCCGGAGGAACCTTCGCTCCCCCCGGAGCAGAGTGGATCTGGCTGCAGCAGGAGCTTCCTCAGTGCCACGGCCATCACCACCATCATCATCGTCACCCGCGGGCAGAGCAGCCCGGCGGGGGGGACTGAGGCACAAAGGGATCTATCAGAAATGATAGTTTAATTGGAGGGAGGTGAGCACAGCACTATTTAACCACCGCGGCGCATTGACGGATTGATCCGAGTCTGGTTACGCCGGGTTTGTGACACTTGGAGGGCTCCCAGCCAGCTCTGGGCAGAGCCCTGCACGGCCGGGAGCTGCTCCTGGGAGTGATGAGCTGGGGAAGGGGCTGCACCGCCCTCCCAGTGCTGCCTGTGGCACCCAATGGTGACACCCACCCCTTGGGTGCCATCCCGTGCCCCCCAGCACGGCACCGCCTGCCCAGAGCACCCCTGTCACCCACCTGCCCACAAACCCCCTGCTCCTGGCTCATCCCGCTCCCCACGAGGTCCCACCTCTCCCTGGGTCTCCTGGGGTGTCACCTCTGTCCCCCCGGGACACCCCGGGAGCGCTGGGAGCGGGGAGGGAGCTGCAGAAGCCCCATTGAACACTCGCTTTTCCCATCCCAGCTCACGTGAACGCGGCGAAACCATGACATGATCAATCAGGGATGAACATTAATTATGATTGCACCTTGGGATCTTGATTGCCATCGATTAATTGATTCCCGGGCCCCTCGCAGCAGCGGCCTCTCCATAGGAATCGCGCGGGGATGAGGGGGCCGGGCTGGCCCTGGGTGGGATTTGGGGATGGGGGCTCCAGGGGTTCCTGGGGGGAGAGCGGGGACGCTGCTTTCGAGGTGGGGGAGAGGAGGCAAAGCCCCCGCGCCGAGCGGGGACATCGCGGGGCTGCAGCGTCACCTGCCCCGAGCAGCCAGAGGGGACCCCGCTCCCAGCTGGGGACACCGGTGGGATCCTGAGAGCGGATCCCGGATCCCGAGGGCTGGAGAAGCCTCTTTGCCGCAGGGTCCGCACACGCCCCCCGCGCCCCCCCGCGCTGCTGATTCCCATTGTCCTGCCGTGGAAATCAATGCTCCGGCGGGGAGCAGGGACGGGGCCGCAGCACCTAATGGGTGTTTTTCCATCCTTAGGCTCCTGCAGGAGATGCCTCCGGGCTGCTGGCGCTTGGCACATCCAGCGGCGCTTCCCAGCCCGGCCTGGATTGGCGAGGGCAGGAGAACAAAGCCAAGCGCTGGTGCCCCGGTGGATCCACGCTGGGAATATCGGGATTCAGGACCCCTCTCCAGGTGTTGTGCCCGCAGGCAGCGCTCCAGCTCCCCCTGCTCTGCTCAGCTTTAGGGTTTCCACCTTGGAGTCTCATCAGAGCGCCCGGAACGGGTTTGGTCAGCCCAGCGCTGCTCCTGGTGGCACCCACAGGGCTCCTGGAGCTGGGAGGGCTCTGGATGAGCACGGATCGAGGGAGAAACAGCAAGCCACGAGCTCCCAAATGTGCTCCTGGCACCGGCTGCCAGCTCAGCTGTCCCTGCCAGCGCACCAAGGGTGCCCAGGGAGCTGCCAACCACCCGAGCCCAACCCAGCGCTGGGAGGGGGGAAATAAATGATTTCAAATAAACTGGCAGGGATAGGATATTGATAACCACACCAGGGCAGCGCTGAGGGGAAATAAGCCTGGGGGGAGGGGGAAAGAAAAAACCTTCCTGGTGAATCTCCAGGGGAAATTCGAGCGAAGGTTAAAAAAAGAAAACAACAACAACCACCAAAAAAAACCAAACCCCTGCTGAACAATTAATTCCTTTTGATGGTCATTCTTCTGGCTGCCATTTAAGGTGGGAAGTGCTGGGATACGGATGGATAGAGGAGGAGATGGCAGGACCTCCATCCCCCTGGAAGTGCAGGGCCTGTGATTTATTTCGTATCCATGAATACCGAGCGAAATCAGAATAATGGGGCACTTAGCCATGTTACTGAGAAATCACTATTGTGATGCAATTTACCTCAATTAATTAAGCCTTTTTTGTTACCATTATTCCTTGTTTTACATTTTGTTTTAAATTTCAAACGATTGGGAGCATTGTGGTGGGAAGCTGATAGCTCTGGTTGGGGCTCTGCAGCAAGAGCCATAAATACCCCGGTGCTGCTGGCCCTGAAATTCAGCAAAGGCCACTGAGTTCCAGCCTGCAGCTCCACTTTCTGTGCCTGTTTTGGTGCTCCAGAGCATTTAATGTCGTTTGATGCAGCTGCTGGGGGTGCTCGTGAAGCAAAAGCCTCAGATTTGGGTGAAATCACTGAAAAGGGTGATTTTTTTTTTTTAATCCAGGAATGAAGAGGGAGATCATGGAATCACAGACTCATGGATTTGGGTTGGAAAGGGACCTTAAAGCTCATCCATTCACCCTCCTTGCCATGGGCAGGGACACCTTCCACCAGCCCAGGTGGCTCCTTTGATCCAACCTGGCCTTGGACACTCCCAGGGATCCAGGGGCAGCCACAGCTGCTCTGGGCAACCTGTGCCAGGGCCTCCCCACCCTCACAGCCAGGAATTCCTTCCCAATCTCCCATCTCTCCCTGCCCTCTGGCACTGGGAAGCCATTCCCTGTGTCCTGTCCCTCCAGCCCTTGTCCCCAGTCCCTCTCCAGCTCTCCTGGAGCCCCTTCAGGCCCTGCAAGGGGCTCTCAGGTTTAAAACCATTCCCAGCCCCTGGCTCGTGTCTGGCAGAGCAGAGGGAAGGATTCATCCCTCTCCTGTGGCTGCAGAAGTTGCATTTTCCCAGGCTGGGAAGGCAATTTTCTCCGTGTGTCCTTGGTGTTCCCACGCTGCTCCTCCCCAGGAGACCTTGGACAAATCCAGAGCTCAGGAAGGAGGATCCCAGGGTGGAACAGCCACCAGCTGTGGATTTGGGCTGGCCCTGGAGCGTTGGCATCTCCCAGTTTCCAAAGGGCAACAACCTGTGCCAGAGGAGCGACGTGAGGGCTGGGACCACCCTGGGGCACCACCTTCCCCACCAGCCACTCACTGCTCGTGCCAGGAGAGAATCCCCACATCCCATGGGACACAGGGGGCTCCCCGTGGGTGTGAGGCAAAGCTCCAGCTGGTTTTGGTGTGCAGGGAACTGTTTTCCTGTGCTGCTGGTAGCTCAGGACGTGGCTCTGGTGGGCAGGACCCGAGCACTGAGCAGATAAAACTCCCCTGCTTGGCCACTCTGGGTGCTGGGGGGGTCCCCTTGGGCAGGGGGAAGGGTTTGAACTCCACCAGGATCTCCCCAGAACCCTGCAGGGCCCTGGGCCTGTGCTCAGGACGAGTCCCTTGGACAGACAGCAATCCCCACCCGAGGGAGCTGAGGCTCAGCCAGGAGCACCCTGGATGAATTCCAGTGCTGGGATAACAGCTGCACCCCACGATCTGGGAAGACTTTTCCAACTTCAACCATTCTGGGCCAACATCTGCCTCCATCCCTGGTCCTCAAGGGATGCAGGAACCACTTGGCAAATCAAAGAAACCATTTGCTGCAATCAGGACTTCTCCTTCTGTCCCTCCAGGTGATGCCATTTGATCTCCCACGACTTTTAACCCCCAGTGTCATCGTACCCACTGCCCTGGCACAGCTCCTGCACCCAGAGCCTTCTGTGTCAGGCTGTTCTACCTCTTTAATGGAGGGCAGAGGAAATATTGGTGCCTCGGACCCCCCTGGGAATAAATTCATAGTGCTGCATCGATTCCATTTCCTCCTCCTTTCGCCTGATTCCTGCAGCCTCCTGGGTAACGAAGATTAAGCTTCAAGCCCTTCTGATATTACTTTGAAATGCAGAAACCTTCAGGAAAAGAGGCTAAATCTTCTCTCTCACCTCAAAAAACAGCAAATAATCTTTGGGAACGGGCAAGTGCTTGTCTCTGCTTTCTCCTCCTCCCGCCCCCAGCGCGGCCAAAACACACTCACAAACCCCCCACACGCTGCTGACAGAGGTGCCTGAGAGTCCCTTTTGCTCCCTCTCCCCGTGAGGATTCACAGATCCACTGCTGAACTGCAGCTGGGAGCTCGGGTCAATTAATTATCAGCCCCGCTGACGAGGAAGCTGCTGAAATGTGGGCTGAGGGAACTCCGAGCTCTGCTTTCCCCAGTCCCTCAATCACCAGAGACAGACCTGGCCTGGGTCCCACGGGCAGGAACCTGGAGCTGCTCCAGGGGTTTAATTGGTGTCACTTGGGCGCTGCCAGTGGTGCCACAGGGAGCAGGATCCAACCCTTTGGGTGGGACCCTTGTCCCTCCTGCACTGGAGGCAGCAGCTCCTCAGTGGTCGGAGGTTTTGCTGCACACGGGGATGGAGGCAGAAGTTTCAGGTGTTCAGGAAATTTGGGAGAGAATGGGTAAAACTGAGGCACCAGGAGCAAGAGCTGGAGGGTCCTGAGCCCAGGGAGCTCCTTGGGGCAGGGAGGGGAAGCCCTGGGGAAGGAAAAAGGGGGTGGAGATGCTGTAGGATGGAGATGTAAGATGGAGATGCTGTAGGATGGAGATGTTGTAGGAGGGAGATGCTGTAGGATGGAGATGTTGTAGGATGGAGATGTTGTAGGATGGAGATGCTGTAGGATGGAGATGCTGTAGGATGGAGATGTTGTAGGATGGAGATGCTGTAGGATGGAGATGCTGTAGGATGGAGATGTTGTAGGATGGAGATGTTGTAGGATGGAGATGTTATAGGATGGAGATGTTGTAGGAGGAGATGTTGTAGGAGATCTGGGTGTGGGCCATGGAGTGGAGGGGAGCTGTGGACAGGGACAGGGACAGTCAGGTGTTGATGTGGCCGTGGGGTGTTTGTTTCCCAGGCCCTTGGGCTGCAATGGGCTGGGCACTGCAGCCCTGAGGAGAGGGCAGCTGGAAAAGTCCAAGCACTGCAGGGTTCTGCTCAACCCCGGCCCCAGCTGAGTGTCTGGGACCTGCCAGGTAAAGTTTCTGTTGGCTGAGGTTATCTGGGCTCTTCCTCAGGCTCAGCCACACTTCATGTCCAGCCAGACCCTTCAAGCTCAGCTGTGCCCCCCCAGCTGCCATCCCGTGCCCCTTTCTTTGGCATCAGAGCCCTGGATCAGTCCAGACTCCTCCTTGCCTGGTTCTGCTCCCAGACTTGGCATCTCCCTGCAGCAAACAAAGCTGCTGCCACAGCCAAGGGCAGCTCTGCCCCTTATGCCCTGTCCAGCAGCTCTGGATGTGTCCTCGAGGCTCTGCAGCCTTCAGAGCCTGCTCTCCCCCCTGCCCTGGCACCTACAGAGGTCATTTCTCTGCTCCCAGCCCTGTCCTGAAGCCTGGTCTGGGCTGCACTTCCCTGCCAGGGGGTTTAATCTCCCCTTTCCTCCCCTGGAGATCTGGAGGAGACTCCAGCAGGATCCAAACTCCTGGATGTGTTCCCCTCCTTGTCTGCTCCTGATGGGCAGCTCTGGACACGTGAGTCCCTCACAGGCCTGGCCCTGGCAAAACTCCGTGTCTTCCAGGAAAAAACTTCCATGCCCTGTCCCTGGAAGTGTCCAAGGCCAGGCTGGATCAAGGAGATGAGCTTTGAGGTCCCTCCCAACCCAAACCATTCTGGGATTCTGTGAAAACTCACTTGGAAGGGCCTTGTCACTGAGCCTTGGACATTCCCAGGGAAGCTCAGGGAAGTGGGAGCCACATTCCCACACCTTGTGTGTCCACACTCTGCAAAGCCAACCTGGATCCTTGAGCCAAGGACTCCAAACCCTCCCAGTGACATTTCTGACTCCGCTTTTCTGCCGATAAAGTTTTATTGTCCTTTTCTTGCGGAAACCCTTCAGCAATTAATAAAAATTAAAAAAAAAAAAAAAAAAGAGAGA
>VYXB01007921.1:0-31925 GCA_013397135.1 Pachyramphus minor
CAAGAAAAAAAATGATTCCTGGTGAAACCCACTACAGGAACAAATGACAGGGCCTTTTGAACAGAAGTAATGTACTGTGACTAGTTTTGCTCCAGATTTCCTGCCCTTTTTTTTTTCAATTATCAGATATTTCCATTTTAGAGCATATTATACTTACAAATTTTATACTTACTAATTTTATATTTTATGCTTACAAATCATTTGACCATCCTCTTGTTTAATTAAAATTCAGAAGGAAATAAGTTTGAAAATTTCTTTCTCGTCCCTACCCACTGTTTTAAGTATTTCATTCAAGTGACTCACTGCACAGATTTTTAGCACTTTCATGAGACTTAACAGAGCAAATTAACAGGTCAAATGTCTTTTTTACACCTATAAAGTGATAAGGACTGCGGAGTTAATCTATAGGAAATTCACCTATACAATTTTAACTGGAGGTTCAGTGTTTCATACCATATCGTGCTAAAAATACCTAATTTCTGTCTTCTACCTGTAAAATTAACCACTTGAGCATAAAAGCATTGCATTGTAAATGGAGGAAGATTTTTTTGCCCACTTGACATGCTGTCTGCAAATTCAGGCACTAGAGTACTTTGAAACTAATCCTTCAATTAATCTCATATTTCACAAAATTAACATATTAATGAATCAACACTCACGTACCTTACTAGTTTCCATTTCAATTATTTAGAGAATTTTAAAGAAACTAATAAATATAACACTGACTGAAGCTGCAGCACCACTTACAACATGTGTGGAAATGGCAGCTAGCAATATGTTTGGACTTCCTGGGTTGATGGAGAGCAGGAGAGATTGTGGTCTTTCTCCTAGTAGAGTAGAGCAATAAAATGTTCAGTAATCAACTACATCTTAATAATTATTTCTGCTAAAATGGGTACACTATTCAATGAAATAAAATGTGTTTTGGTCTGATTCCAACAATTTCTTAAAACATAAGGAAAGATTGAAGAAATGTAAGGATATTCACAGTGGGCTGGGATCACATTCAATAGAAGGCAGGGAATTTACTTGTGAATGAAATGGTGAAGAAAACAGGGAGAATAATTTGCAAGAATGAGGGCCATAAAAGAATATATATAATATAAGAATATAATATAAGAGATGGACAATCACCAACTGCACTTAAGAACTAAGGGCAAGTGCTGGATCCTGCACCTGGAAAGGGGCAACCCTGGTTGCATGTATAGACTGTGTGTATAGATGCTGGAAAGCAGCACTGTGGAAACGGACTGGGGGTCCTGGTCTATGGCAAATTGAATATGAGTCAGCAGTGCCCTGGCAGCCAGGAGGGCCAACTGTGTCCTGGGGGGCATCAGGCAAAGCTTCGCCAGCCAAGCAATGGAGGGAGTTTGTCTTGCTCTGCTCTGCAGTGGTGCAGCCTCACCTTGAATATTGTGACAGCTTGGGGCACCACGATATAAAAAAGACATTAAGCTATTAGAGAATATCCAAAGGAAGGCCACAAGGGTGGTGAACGGTCTGGAGGGGAAGCCTTATGAGGAGTGGCTGAGGTGACTTTGTCTGTTCAGCCTGGAGAAGAGGAGACTGACAGGAGACCTCATGGTTTTCAACATCCTCACAGGCAGAGATAGAGAGGCAGGTACGAATCTCTTCACACTGGTGACCAGTGACAGGACTCAAGGAAATGGCATGAAGCTGAGTCAGGAAATGTTTTTTCCCTCAGAGGGTGATTGAGCACAGGAACAGGCTCCCAGGGAAGTGGTCACAGCACCAAACCTCTCTGAGTTCAAAAAGTATTGGGACAATGCTCTCAGGCACATGGTGTGATTCTTGGCGTGTCCTGAGCAGGGTCAGGAGTTGGACTCGATGATCCTGATGTGTCCCTACCAACTCAGCATATTCTATGATTCTGTGATTCTGTACCTACAATCAACCATATAAAATTAATTGAATGAGGTTTCTCACACATATATCCGTAAATATTACACTCATACTAAGAATTCCTCATGACTGTGACATGGGACCTGACATGCCATTTTTGGATTATGATGGGAGTTATTAAAGAACTGGAACTCACTATTATTAAAGTACAAATACTGACATCTTATCATTAGGTCTAATGGGCATCAGATCAATTTCCCTATTTATGCCTGTTTTGGCATTAGTTTGTCAGAAACTACAAACTCTAAAGAAGGAAAATCTTTTTCATTTTTGTTTTTATATCAACAATAAGATAGTTATAATCAACATCAAATGCATTACCAATAAACCAGAGGCCTGTGGGTGATGCTTAGCAACCTGGACCGATAGGCATGTTGGTGTAATTTTCTAGTTTCATGATGAAGTGATGCTCCCTGAAGCACTCCAAGTGGTAGCTTTAACTTTTTAAGTTACAAAATGCTTTACCTTGAATCTCATTTTTTAAGTTAAACCTAGCCAAAGGGATAAGGGTTAGCTAGCAAAGGCTTGTGAAAATAAATGGCTGCACATAATTGTCAAAAGGCTGAGATTTTTACGAGTTGCTAACTGCCAGATCCAGTGTCCAATATGATTTTTTCGAAATTGTTTGTGAGGCTGCTGTTACCTGGAGATAAAATTATTTTTCTTGTTGGACAGTAGTTTCATGCACAAAATTCTAAATAACTGTTTTGCTCTTAATATGAGTCAACACGACGTAATTAACACCGGTGCACTGCATGAAATTACTAGTTTGAAAAATTATAACCAACTAAGATTTTGATGGAAAAACTAAAACTGGATTTTTGCAGGCTCTTCTGGCACTTGCAGAAGAGTGCTAGTGCTCCAGTAATATTACTGATCTATTTTCAATTTTAATCAGAGGTAGAAATATAGATGTTAATGAAGAGACTTGGATTTTACAGAAATTTTCACAAAAGGCAAGCTGGAAAATTATTTGCTTTAGGCACCTAGAAATTTGTTTCTACACCTGCAAAAATATTGGCTTCATAAAAGTAACATCTCTAGCAGTAAAATTTAATGACGGATGATATGCAAGATGTAAAACTCATTGGGAAATACATCTGGATTTTAGTAAACAATAACATGTTATATTATCTTTAATGTATTTTTAAGACAGACAAAAAGGGAATATCTCAGGTTTGATATTAAGACTGTCCATAATGACATGCATTTTGTTTTTAAAAACCACCATATTTGTGGATTGACAAGAGACAGCTAATATTCTTAAATAGTTGAAGAAATTGTGGGGTTTAATTTGTAGGGCAATATACTTTTCCTAAGTGATGTGAGTTGTAAATGTCTTCTTTCAGCTTTATATTAATGTTATTCAGCCACTGGGGTTTGACACTGACCTTAAATTGACTTGTTTCTAGCAAGGTAAGAAATTCTTTTGGAATCACATGCAGATTACTTCTGCTGTCCTTTAGATCATTGGTAATTTTCTACTCAAGATCAGCATAAAGAGCTTTGCCACTGTTGCTATGGGAATGTCATGTTTCTCTTCATTACACTGTTCCCCCTCAACCACTGACTTACAGACGTCTCTCAGCAACGCATTTGTACTTCTTTGCATACACAGACATGACAACATGCATACAGTAGAGAGAGGCATAAAATTCATGCTGAATATCAAAATGCCAAATCTGTTCCAGTAAGGCAATCAAACCCCCCAAAAAATGCACTGATAAGATTTATCCTATTCTTAAGCCAAAAGCAACTCCTGCAGAGTCATCTAGAAATGAAGAAACAGTAATCTGAAGACAAATCTTCTAAAGCAGTGGGAAAGGGAGGACTGTCACAGAACCTTGTAATAAAACCAATTTCTTGTCATCCTTCAGAGATCGCAATTTTTAATTCAAATTTTATTTATTAAATTTTTTGTTCAAATTTTTATCCTTTTAGACTGAACAGTAAATGGAGTATCTATAGATTAGTAGTCCATCCAAACACATTTTCAGCAAATTAAGTCTATGTCTTATTGATGCAACATTCTGAGAACTTTACAAGTGTTATTGATTAACCTTCCAAACACACCTTGAGACACATTAGAAATTTCCCATCAATTTTATAGCTGGAAAAATCAAGCCAGCAGTTAAATGGCTTACCCTAGGTCGGGCAGTAGGTTGCTGTCAGGAACAGATGATGAGAAATATAGTTCCAGTTCTGAGATCATAATGGTCTGCAAATTATTGTCATGCAATTTTGTTTCATGTGTGCCGTTAATTGTACTATCCATAAAGGGATTTGGAGACAAGTGATAAAAATACATTTGAGTGCAAAGGCTCTAGACACTTACTAATGTAAAATGCTTTATAGCAGGCAAATCAAACTTAAAAGCTGCCACTTATAGTCACATTCATTTAGGTTTTGAGGGTCCTCCTTCCCAATTGAGGATGCTTAGAGAGTAGCTGTTTCCATTATTTTCCCATACAGCTGTAATGTCGCTGCGTTCTATGGCTGTCTCACTCCCAGAGGCCTTCCTAACCACCTCTAAATGATTTGGATGCAGTTTCTCACACATTAATATTAATACTTGACTGTGAACATCAAACCCTTTAATTGCTTTCATAGTGAATACTTGATGTGTCTGAGTAAATATTCCTTACTTAAAGCTGTAGCTCTATTAGTAATGATAACTACAGTACAATTCACAAATAAATCCCTGATTTTAATATACTTAAAGAGTGCAAGATATGAATAACTAGTGACTTTATAGACATAGAGAGTAGGGAGAAACATAAGAGAAAATATGACTACACATATATGAACTGGGGAATGGTTGGGTTATAAAATGCAAGTTCTTTTTAGAGATCAGAATACCCATTATCTTTTATAAATTTACCTTTTCCCTCTACATTTTTTTAGCTAGCATGACTTCTGGGATGTAGCCAGAATTTCCTCTTTCTGAAGTACGAGCCTGACTGGAATCCTTTTCTTTATCATTTTCCATTAGAGTAGCTCTATTTCTTTTATGGCTTTCCAAACCCTACACTGTAGACTACACAAGCTTGCAAAAGTCATTGCTCCTTCAGCAAATGCCTCCCTTTTAATGTCACCTCCATCAACCTTTTCAGAAGCAATTTCATAGACAGAAACCAGGATGCCTTTCTCCCCCTGCTTTTCTAACTCTGCCATGTGCAATGTGTGAGTTCTGGGTCATAGAATGGGGATGATAACACCACTTCTTGCTCATTCCCATTGGGGCTCCCTTATGCCCCACTGCTTTCCTATTCCTGAAAGTAATTAATGTGGATTTTCTATGTCTATGCAGCCTTATTTCCAATAAAGCCCTCATCCAAAGAGAAAATAAGGCATCTAAGTCACATGGCAGACTTTTTCATCTCCAGAGACCATCTGAGGAACATTTTAAAAATCAGTCTCCTTTGGTGCACTTAGTACAGTAATTTAGTGGTCGAAGCTCTCACACAGCTTTGGGAATATTCTATTTAAAATCTTACCTCTGCCATTTCCTCATAACCCTAGGCACTGTGTAAACAATGTGATCTGGAGATACTACCTAATTAGCCCTTGAATCTGCTGGTCACACATGTAACTAATCACTGTCAGCCTAAGCAGGAAATGCATTAATAATACAGTTCTTCATCCTGGCATTTAGAGTTCTTACATTTCAATTTTTTCAGCTAATCTAATAGTAAGTGAGGTTTAAGAAGGTAACAGCTGAAGCTCAGAGGTTTAGGCAGATCCATATTTGATTTAGGTGCCTAAATGTATTCCATTTTCTTGACTTCAGATTCTACATGTTCTGCAACAATATTTCATATTCAGATTTGTGCCATCATAATATACAGACGCCTTTTATCTCTAGTAAAAGATTCCTTCCTTACTTGTTACTGCTTCATGGAATTCCCAGCATGATTGTCACACACTCCCAACAGTCAGTAGTGAAGCTCTGACCTTAGCAGAACTAGCTAGGTCAGCCATGAGAAGTTCTTGTATATAAATATCCTGTACGTTGACATAATACATAGTACTGCAACAGTATCCACCTGGACAAAATGTCCAGCTTACAGCTGGATAAACTGTTATGTGCTGTGTGAGCAATTGACTCACGGGTGGGGCATGAAGGGTTACAGTAATGGGGACACATCAGGCTGGTGGCTGGTCACCAGTGGTGTTCACCAGGGCTCCATCTTAGGCCCAGTGCTCTTCAATATTTTGTTTAATGGCTTGGATGCAAGACTTGAAGGAATACTAGCTAAGTTTGCCAATGACACTAAATTGAGTTATTCTTGGAGAGATATTCTGTGGTACTAAATAGTAGTCACAAATACATGTAATTTGTATTTTCTCCAAAGCGGGGCAAGTTGTAAGTCACGTTGTCCCTTCTGTAGAATTTCTAGCCTAACAAAAGCCAAATATCTGCAGAACAGGGTGGCTGATTAGGTGAAGCCTAATAGTTGTTTGCTAATTATTATCCTTTTCCTGTAAAGTTCCAAATGCCTCTTGAGAAATCAATCAGAATAGAGATCACTCAGGAATTTCTTACTGCCTTTTAGGAACCGCACCCAAAAAAAGTAGCAGAAGAGAGTTCTGTCTTTTTAATGAAGCCAAATCCCTTCTGTTTCTAAAATGTCCTGAAAAGAGGCAGCTATTAAATATAAACTAGTTCCCTTTTAGTCATCTATCTACTTAGTGTGATCCTAACTCTGTACTTGTATTATGGATCTTCTCTCCATATGCTTCTCTATTAACCTTCTCTCCATATGCTTTTCTATTAACCTAGATATTCTTCCATCTCTGTAGCAAACCCACTGAATATATTCTCTGCCTGTAGGGAAGAAGAAAAAAGAAATGTTGCCTTATATATCATAGTGCTTTTATAATTTCTCTCAGGTCATATTATGGAGAAATATAAAAGTTGTGATGAGACCCAGCATAACCAGAGCTAAGTTAGGTTGCATTTGCCTCAATTTTCTCCTTAGGTTCACTATCAAAAGAAATCCAAAGTCCTTTAAAGTGCACTCTCTGCCCAAGTTTTGTTAGGGTAAAAAAGTTAGGGTACAAAAGTTAGTAAGAATAGTGTAAGACTCCAGCCCCGGAACTGCAGGTTCACAAGCTTAGCTAGGAGCTTTACTTGAATACATGTATTTAGGTTCTTTAATACCTCAAGATAGCCTTAAGAGAATAAGCCATGAACTTCTTCTCAGGACAAGAGTCTAGGGGAGGATTGAGAGGCCATCATAACCCAACAGCAATTTTAGCAATGTGAACTATTTAGATGGAAATTTTCCATAGTGTTTTTGCCAAGTGCTTACATTTTGATTAATTCCACCATTTTTTGTATGCACAGTAGTATTTTTGTATTATTATGTAACAACTCTTCCCACTAATACACAAGAACAGAACTAGACTGCAGATGAAGCAGAACTGTGCAGAACTATGTAGAAAGGGAAACTTAGTCATACAGTCCTGTGCTATTTATTACAGAAGCTGGAAATGTATGGTGGTTAAGGAAAGGAAAGCAATGTTTTTATCAAAAAGGAAAAATAAATGTTGCTTTGGGGAATTGAGTTCTGGCTATGTAATGGAAAAATCATCCTACCCAAACATTTAGCAAGTGATCATTAATTGCATGTTCTTCATTTCCTGTGTTTTAATTAAAGGCTGTGATTTTTCTTTTGAATATTTTCAGCTGTAATTGAAATTAGAGGAGCTGTGCTATATTTAAATAGAGAGTGCTGTATGATGTAACATATGCTGACATTAATCGGGTTCAAATATTCAAAACTGGCATCCAAAAACAAGGGATGTTTCTGTCTGTCATGCCTGTGTGTCCAGATTCCCCAGATGTCAAATAAGAAGAGCAATTCTGCTAAGAAAAAAATAATAAATAAATCAGTGTTTGTGAAGCTCTTGCATATTATATTAAGGACTGCTACAGAAAACCTGTAGGGAATATTATCACTCTTGTCTTCAGTGTAATAAAGATAACATGGGACCACACCAATTTCTGTTCATTAACTGCACAAGAAATGAGACTGATCCCTGGAGGGAGGATATGGTCTAATGCAGACACAAAGGTCCAAAAGTGCAAGCAACCTTCACAATTATGTTTCACAGCATTATATTGCATAGTCGAACTCTTTAAAGCTTTTAACATGGTTTTTAATATTCAATAAATATCTATACAATCAGAAAGTGCCAAACAGGATTATGGAAATGATATAATAATCAAAATAATAATGATTCTATAGTATATATAAGCCAAAAAGAACCCATATTGCTTTCAAGTATATCTCTCCCTTCTCAACATGGCCATGTTATTTTCTCTCAAGCAATAATTTTTATACCTCTGAAGTTATTCCTGCTAGTGAGGTAAACACACCTGCACTCCGGAGATTTAATTCAAACCTGAAGTAAACTGAGACTGGGATAAACTCTAAGCAATTCTCAGCATTCTTCAGTCTGAACCCGTTGCTCCCAGTTTTGGAAAGAATGTCCTAAGGGGAAACAAATTATCCAAGAGAAGGAATCTCTGCTCTCATACACTCAAGAATTAGTTTTACACCAGAATAAGGACAAATATGGAGGAATTCTATGTCATTCTTATTGTTAAAGTTACCTGTAAAGGAGTCCTACAAATGTGGTTTTTCTTTCATGAATTGTTTAAAATATTTACCTTTGGAATTTGTTTGTTACTTTTCTGGTTTTCATCATGTATGACACACCTTACTCTGCCACCAACATACAATTTCAGCTCAGAAGAGGAAAGTCCTATCTCCTGGTCTTTGAACCCTGTTTGCCTGTCATAGTTCAAACACAGAGATTTCATCCCTCTCTAAATCAAACACAGTGTATTGGCCACCACCAGATATGATCACTGAGTCAAATAATTGGCTAAAACAACTCCAACTTGTTAATGTACTTAGTTAAAAATACAGGAACTTGTAATTTCTTCTTGAAGGCAAGTTATCTTTGAATATCTTTTCTTCATTCACCCTATTCTTAATATGTTACTTTCACACCAATTTCTCTCTTCCTATATGAAAACATTTAACATTTACTTCTAGTGGCTACCATCAAGACTACTCGTAGTGGACAATTCTACTCATATATGAATAAGGATGGCAAAATCTGGTTCACTGTCATTCCAAGAGTGTCAGCTGGAAGATTATAGACTTCTGAAATACCTTTTCTTTATAAATGCCTATGCATTTGAAATTAAACTGCGTTAGTTTAGTATCCATTTTTTCCATTTTGTATTTTTAATTTTAAATAAATCACCTCATTTGAAATTTTTAGTTGACCTGTATGCTACATAATGTTCCAAATCTAAGTTATTGGAAACCACAACCAGTAATGAGATAAATTATGTGAACTTAATATCCAATTAGTTTAAGTTAAATAGAAGTTGCAGACCAGAATATACTTTATTAAGATGTTGAGGAATTATGAATATGGCTTAGAAAGCACAGGGCTAAACTACTACTTTGGAAAACATAGAGAATATGTTTCTGCTGAGAATATGTTCTGTTACAGAACTAATGTGTTCTGAATAAAATGAGTTTTCAAACTTCGGAAAGATGAGGTGGAGGGCTAAGGGTTGAAGGTGTGAAAAACACACCAGATTTACAATACAGAAAAGACAAAGAGAATAGGTTGAATTAGGAAACAGAGGAATTGAGTCTGATCCTCATATCTCAGTTGAAATTGGCCTATGTACGTGGCAGAGTTGGGATTTAATTTACGAATAAAATATTAACATTTAGAGGGTTTTTGGTTGTTGGTGAACAAATACTTGTCATTTAAGTCAGAGACATGTTATTCTTGGAGAGAGTCCATATTATATACCTATTATATGATATATAACTAACTTAGTACATATCATATGGGAGACATGAATCTTTTTGGATCTGCAGCTAAAAGCTGTGCAAGAGATTTTATCTAAAATGGTACTAAATGCTTATGTAGGGATAATTAACTGTATATTAGAGTCAACTTCTTTATGCTGAATTCAAGCTTCTAGGTCTCTCTTGTTCACCATGGACCCTCAGGTATCCAACATTTTTGTAAACACTTGCATGTAACCACCTGCTGTTCAGTTCACCTGATTCTTTGCAATATCGTAAGATCCCAAAATAATCCATATGGGGCTGGCAGATATGACACAAAACCAGTGGGAGACACCTGACCTTTTCAACAGCAGCAGGACGCCAGGAAGCGCATTCTACAATGTATCAAATGGCACTTGGTGCTTGAATCAAAAACTGAATCAAGCCCCTGCTGTTTAGCAGGTTTTGGCTGAGTTTCAGTAGGATTACCTGTATAAGCCTGTATCCAACACTAAGGAATTTTATATAATCTTTTCTCCTGAAACTGCACTTAGTTTGGAGAATTTAGAAAATATATTCCATAATCATTTCTGTTGCATATATTGCTTTCCCATTCTTCTATGTGTTGTAATGTATTAATGTTGTAATAGTATGGAGCCCCTGTGAGTTTCCATTATTCATTTTTCCTAAAGAAAAAAATAGTAATGATCTAATAGATTTAATATATATTTTGGACAAATAACCCTTAATTTTAAATTCCTCACTCAGCATTTATGAAAATTGAATAAATACCTGGTAATTGTCCAAAAATGTTTCAAATAAGCACCAATACATAGCTTAGAACAGGTTATTTGCAAAAACACATATATATAAAAATCATATGGAATTCTTTTCTTTCTCTTTGGTTGCTTTCTGATTAAAGGCAAACTTGAAACCCTAGAGAATATAAAAATCTTCCTTTTTATCATTCACAGGAAAGAGGTGAATCATTGATTAATGTTAAAAAGGACTACAAAAATGTATTATTATAATCAGAAAACAGAACTGATTCACCTACTTGTTTTCAACCTCTTGGATTCAAATAAATACTAAGTCTTTGTCTTTTAATATTGCATTAACAGCAGAGTATGGAGCCCCTGGTGGTCTAGTGGTTAAGGACACGGCACTGTAACTGCCGAGGCCCGGGTTCGATTCCCGGTCGGGGAAACTCCCCGGGCAGGTGGAGCCCGTTAGCCCTGTAAGGCAATCCACCTACGTCCTGAGGACCTCGCTGCCACTGTCCAAGCTCGCTTGGCCCCGGCAGATGAACCTTAGGATTAAAGGGTGGGCTCAGTTCTGCGCGCACTGTGTCCCACCTAAAATAAATCCAATGCGCAGGCTGGAAGGCGTACAAAGACCTTCCACAGATCTTCGTTCGCGAAGTCTGGCCATTATTATAACAGCAGAGTCCTTTCCTTGGGAAAATATCAAAACTTATGTAGCCTCTGATTTCTAATGGCAATTACTGTTGTTAAAAAAACAATATTCACAGTACGGAAAATATTGCACCCTATCCAATTTTCATGGTTGAAACATTTTACTAAACTATGATTAATTACAGTCTTTCAGCTGAAATTATGGCCTTTGCATTTGAGAAAGAGTATCATCCATGCAAAGGGTGGTAAGTTCTTAAAAGTCACTTTCAGTTGTGAGAAAGTGCCTTAGTATGTTGAAATATGAACAAAGGAGATCACGTAATGTCTTGTTAGAAGAATGTACATAAATTAAAAGCTTTTTCTCATACTGTATACATGACCTGAACTACACCAGATTCATAATGTAGTCATTCCTACTTCTAAAAAACGTACTTCAGCAAGTAGTCACTTTAAAGGAAAAGTGAAGCAATTATTTTCTCCAGACCTGACTGTGTTGCCCTCCCACTAAGTAGCTGCTTTTTTTGTTTGTTTTTCTCTTCATCCTCTCCCATTTTTTTTTCTTTTATAAGACACTTAAGCAAAAGATTGAAATTCATCATCATGCCATGGATAGCAGAGAAAACTTTTTGATTTTTTTCTCAGGTGATTCATTTCTTTTTACAGCAAGTTTGGAATCACTGCATATTTATCCTGCAGTATTCCTTAGATACAGGGAGGTCAAGGATGATATAAAAATTTAGAGGTAGTGCAACTTTAGATGAAAAGTTCACAGAGGATATCTTTGAAATTAATTTCAAGAGATTACTTAATTCATCTTCTTCAAGGCAAGACCACATATACCTATATTGTTTTTCCCAAATATTTAACTAAACTGCTATAATAGATATAATAGTTTAGGATTGTCATTTCAGTCTTCCAAGGGTGACACACTGGTCACTGGCGGTAGTGAATCAAGGGTTGGACTTGATGATCTCAGAGGTCCTTTCCAACCTGTCTGATTCCATGATTCTATGATACACCTGAGAATGGAGTTATAAATCTATTTTTTATATTTTCTTTTATTTGTTTTGATATCTTGAAATTTAGACTTCCAGGAGAATTATTATAAAAAATACATGAAGATTAGGGAAATTCAGGAGATAAATTCTGATAAATTATGTGTTATACCAGAAATTCTACTGGAGTAGAGAGAATTTGTGATAAAATTTGGATTTCTCTATTTGGTCTTCAAAAAGAGTGAGATGGAGAATTTTCTGTGCTGCTGTTGAAAAATGGTAAAAGTAGAATGAAATAGTTGGCAAGAAAGAACAAAGTATGGGCTTCTCCCATTTCTCACTACACTGGGCAGCTTTTAGTGCTTTCTTGTGTAAATTTAAACAAGACCATTCAAGACCTGTTATTTGGAAAACCATCCTGCTTACCCACCTCTAAATCAAACCCCTTCATCTCTAATGGAATTTATGCTTATCTAACCATCTTCACAGGGAAAGGATCTCTAAATGTAATTTTCCCTTTTCAAATTACCCATTCACAAAACAAAGGGAGGAAAAATTCTCAGTGAGCTACAGCACTGACTGCACATTACTCATGTGACTTGTATTTGCATCCCTTTTGCAGGAAACAATCTATGATATTTTGCTTTTACTGGAAATATTTTCTGTATGCTTCATAATTAAGAGGGAATTAAACAAATTAGATCTATAGAAATGGTTTTAAATTCTAGAGTAATTACTTTAGAAAACTAGAGAGTCATCCTGAGAATGAGATTCTTTGTAAACACATTTTAAACCGCACTAAGAAACCAGTAACAGAAATTTCTCATATTTATCTTACTTCAGATAGTCAGCATAAGCTGAGTTAAGAGACATTTGAAAGAAAAACCAGGCTTTCAGATAGATTGCTTAGAGTCTTAATGCTCCCTAGCTCCTTTCTGTTTATGTCTATTCATGTCTGCCAATATTCAGTTTGATTTCAATGCATGAAACTAGTCCTCCCTGAATGGATAAATATTGGTCTAAATATTTTCAAAATTCAAACATTAAGGAACAAAATAACAGAAAATGCAGAAAGCATAGGGCAGGTTTTCATGGGCAGTTTTCAGTATGGGGAAGAGTCACCAATGAATCCAACAACAGGTTTTGAGGCCAGTCTTATACCTTTTCTATCTCTGAACTGAAAGAGGGAGTAATAAATTAATATTCAAGTTTTAAGATGATATTAAGATCTTTAGCTATTCAGATGTCATGCTTAGGTTTAGGAACTCCAGAAGGACTTAATAAAAACTACTGAATGGTCAAAAAGGTGGCAGATGAGATTAAGTGTAAATAAAGGTAAAGTAATGCATGGAAAAATTACATACATAATGCATATGTAAAACTGAACTGACAGTTACTCTTAGAGATATTAGTAATTATTTAAATTTTGTGGACAAAACAAAGTGTAGTCGATTTTCAGCTTATGATAAGGATGTTAAACTACACAAGTGTTGTGGGTTAACTCTGGTAGGCAGCTCAGGCTCACACCCACTACCTTCCCCCCCACCGTGGGATGTGGGAGTAAACTAGGTTAAAGTGAGAAAACTCAAGGGTTAAGATGAAGACAGCATGGTAGGTAAGATAAAAAGCTGTATGCACAAGGAAACAAAATGAAGAATTCATTCACCTCTTGCCATGGGCAGGCAGGAGCTCAGTCATCCCCAGGAAAGCAGGGCTCCATCACGTGTAACAATGACTTGGGAAGAGAAACAGCATCACTCTGAACAGTCCCCCTTCCTTCTTCTTCCCCCAGCTCTGTATGCTGAGCATGATGCCATGTGGTCTGGGATATCCCTTGGGTCTCTTCGGTCACCTGTCCTGGCTGTGTCCCCTCCCAACTCCCTGTGCACCCCCAGCCTCCTCACTGACAGGGTGGTGAACACACTGATGTTGTGTAAACACCATTCATCGATGGTTAAGACTTAGGTGTGTTATCAGCATTGCTTTGGTCACAAACACAGCACCATATGCATCACTATGAAAAAAATTAACTCTATCCCATTATGGTGGGTTGTCTGGCTGGATGCCAGGTGCCCACCAAGCCACTCTACCAATCTCCTTCCCAGTTGGATGAAGAAGAGAGAATAAGATGGAAAACTACTCATAGGTTGAGATAAGGCAGTTTACTAAAGCAAAAGCGAAAGTTTGTGTGTGTACAAGCAAAGAGAAAAAAAAAGGTTTATTTTCTGCTTCCGATCAACAGTGATATCCAGCCACTTCCTGGNTTCTACTTCCGATCAAAAGTGATATCCAGCCACTTCCTGGGAAGCAGGCATTCAGCAATATGTAGTGGTTTCTCTAGAAGGTAAATATTGTCAATAGCAAATGCCCCCCCTTCCTCCTCCATTCCTTATCTTTTATCTCTAAACTGACATCATATGGTACAGAATATCCCTTTGGTTTGTTTGGTTCAACTGTCCTATTTATGACCCCTCACAGGATCTTGGTCATCCCCAGCCCCTTGATGGGAAGGAACGTTGAGAGACAATGCTGACACTCTGCCAGCACTGCCCAGCAGTAGCCAAAACACCAGTGTGTTATCAACACCTTTCTAGCTACCAATGTAAAGCACAGCACTGTGGAGGCTGCTGTGGGGAAATGAACTCCATCTCAGCCAGATCAAGTACACTTAGGTAAAACCGGTATAGTAAGGCACTGTTTCTATCCTAAATAATCTATAATCTAGACAGAAAGTGCTGCAAGTGACCTTTGTGTGAGAAAATAGATAGTTTGAGCTAACAAAAAAGCAAAAGTAAAAGTTGAAAGTAGAACAGGAAACATAAATATCAATGTTTTCTTCTTCTATTTAGTCACCAGTAAGGAAGCAAAATAATAGGTAGATATAGTTCAGTAAAAGTAAAACTAGAAAAAGTTATTTTAAAAATAATACTTTATTTTCAAAAAAATAACTTTTCACCAAAGACAATATTGACATTAATGAACAGCATTGTAGGTGTTCTTCTATTTTGCATTTTCTTCTAAATGTTTTTTTTCCTCATTTCATCTTTTTTTTTTTTTTTAATTTTCTTCAGGAGAGAAATATCGGGGGAAAAAGTGATTTCAAGTGTATAGAAAAAATTTCAAACCAAATGCCATGTGCCAACATTTTAATCTGCTTCACTTATGGTGTTAATGTAAAATCTGTAGTTGCCAGTTTTGCACAAAAGGGGCATTTGCACACACACACTTTATGCTTGATTTTGCAGTTAGCTTTTTGAAACACACTAGGGTCTGATTGAAAATTCATGTCAGTCGAGGGGAAACTTTCCATTTGATTTCCATAAGATGATCAGACACAAAAGGAGACCAGATGAAATTTTGTCCTGTGCAATTGAGATGAATATTTGTATTGTCTCTCTAGTGTTTCATTTGTAATATCTGACAGTACTAAAGGCCTAAAGTGATCTCTATAGTCTGAATACTTTATCAGACCTACTCAACTGCCCAAAATGAAGTGTTCTTTTTTAAAAGGACAGTTCTTGTCGAAGAGCTCTTTTTAAGTACTGGAGAGGAAACTAGAAGACATTGCTTTTCTCCCCCAGTGTTGGTATCACTTCAGTAGAAGTAGATCATATTCCCTAAATTGCAGGATCTCAGCTTTGCCCCAGCAACACTATACTGAGCTTCCCCCTTACTCCCCAGATTTAGTTTCTTCATATGGTCCATCCCTGGCTCCAAGTTTCTTATTAATTTCATTTTGTTTGTTTGTTGATCCGAGTGTATATTTTGATCTACAAGATCTATGACCTTGTAAATCCTGCATTTGTGCTCTTCTGCTACGGTCTGCGGATTTTAAATACTCTGTTTTATGGGACACTAGCTTCTGCAGGCAAATCAACATCAGATTGACTTTGGTGACATAATGTTTGGTTCCCACTGGATGGCATGAACTTGTCATTTACAGGCTCTGGATGGTAGAAGTTCTACTGAAATCAACAGTGCATGAAATACTTGAAAGTTTGTATGAAGAGGCTAATTTTGTGAGTCTGCTCACCATGAAGTGCATTAAAAATTGCAACAAATGCTTTGAAAATGTTACTGGGACAGCATTACTGGGATACTGTGATTTTGCTCTTGGAAAGAATTCTAGTAATAAAACAGTCAGAAAAATTATCTTCAAATTTTTGATCTCTCTGTTTCTTGTTCTTCTTTATCCAGAGCAGTCAAAGTATCAATAAAAATATCATTTCCATCCCAAGATAAAATTTACTTTCAAGGATATAAAAAAATCACAAAAAATCCAATAAGCTCCTATGAAAACTATGTAATCATACAGAATAGCACCAAATATCAGGGACAAAATGAATTAAGGGTATATTTACATGACAGACTGCTGCACCATGCACAAATACCCGAATTACAATACAACCAGCCAGCTCAGGTAACAAAAGATATAGGGAAATTGAATTCCCGTCCACTCTCCTTTGTTTCATTAGTACATCCTTGAGTTTCCTGTTCTTACATGCACATGGGGAGCCAGACTAGTTTCAAGTGTCTGGAATGATTTTCTATATTGGGGTTTCATTACCTCAAGATCTCTTCAAGTTGTTTGTTTACATTCATACCATCATTTTGAAAGAAGTAATTTTCCTCTTCAAGATTTCATGAAGTGTATTCCCTGTCTGCACATAGCATCTGTGGGCCAACATCCCCAATACCAGATCTTCGGCTTGTGCAAATCAATGTAGTTTAACTGCTGAATCTCATGGAAGTATGACAAAACAGCAGAGTAAGATTCAAGAACAACATCACCCAAAAATTTAATTATGAGCCAAATACTAATCCAAAATGGACAAAGATTATGCTCTGAGTTTGTTTGCACTGGAAATATTTTATGAAGAGCTCGTCTGCTTTGATCCATCTTAAATTGTTGGAAAAGTGGTAAGAACAGCTCTTCTTTAAAACTGTAGAGACAGAAGAAAAAAAAGATTAATTAATCTACTGAGATTCTGTCCTTTCATATATTTTAAAATAAATTAACCTGCCTGCAATGATTCAGACCAGGGAATTTAAAAAAAAGAAATCTTAAGGAAAACATTCTCAGAAGTATTTTTAACTTTTCCAACACTGTATGAAGTGAGAATTTTCTCAGAAACCAAACTTAGAAATACTGTTTTAACAAAACAAATCATCAGTAGATGATCTTCTGAGTTTACCTCAGGGAGCAAAAGTGTTTCAAATTAATATTCTAATATATGACATGAATTCCATAACACCACCTACAGAAAACACTAGCTTGAGAGAGACATTGTTCTTGGTAGATATAATTTTAAACTAATCAGCATGTGTTTCGAACTACTGAAATCTGCAATTCCTTCTTGCATTCTAAAAATAAATATGTTTAAGTAATACAGTGTCAAAGCATGTAATTCTTTACTAATGACTTCAGGGGACATAGAGATCTCACCACAAAAAGAAATAAAAATAAAAGCTATTCATAACCTTAAGGTAAGAATATTGAACTAAATTACTGATTATGTTCTCCATTTCCACTAGTAGAGGCTAAATATCATTCCCATTTTATTACTAAATCACATATGAGAATAATTAAGCCACAATTACCATCCTAAAAAAGTTTTCACCATAGTATTTCATATATGCTAAGAACTAATTACATGTTATTTTCAATGCTAATTATATCCATTTGAGTTATATCTACAGCTAAGAAATTCTTAACCAAATTCCCTTGTCCCCACCTAACTTGATCACCCCACAAGCACAAGATCCGTTGTAAGCCTAAAACTTTTTCTTCCACACAGCTGTGCTGAAATTCCCAAAATGACACATCTTAGGATGACCTAGATCATAGTCCTGTAGGGGGCAGAGGAAGAACTCTGCAACCCTTCCCTAGAGAGACAAACTGATTGAAATATGTCTCAGCACTGAAGACAGTGCATTAAATTGTCCAGGTGGCTTTACAGATATAGCACAGCTTATTTCCTTTCTGAAATTCAGTTCAAAGAGCATGAAAGGATATATGCATGAATGATGAAACATTTTCTGACTGGGTACATTTTTTGCTTGTTAAACTTTCATTTTCTTCACTTTAGGTTGCAAGAAATCAACATCTAAAATCAACATCTCTTCAGTAGCAACATTTTTCGACACAGAGTATTTTTTAATTTCAGTCATAATAGAGCAATAGTACAGATGCCATCTGTATGTTTGCAACCTCTTTTACTTTTTAGAGCCATCTTTTTTTAAGTTTGTTCCATTATGTGTTAAATGGTTAATTTAATTTGTTGCATGGGAGTTTTCAGCTTTCAGTTCAGCTTAGGGTAGTTGCTTTGCCTATTGACTATGTTGTTCTGCTACACTGAATTAAAGACAGCTTGAAATACTGTTCTTGTACTAATGTTCCCAACTTCTCCTTTAGGGTCTCAGTAATTATTGTTTTGTAATTTAGCAGAATGAAGCAAAACAGATAGAGAAAACCCAAACAAATAAAATCCACTTTAAAAAATATTTCAATCAACCATAGAGAATACAATATTCAGTACTCATATTTTCAGGTCACAACATCTAAAATTCTGTCTTTTTCCAACTCATCTGCTGAATAAAATGAGACATTTGAAATAAGCTTCACAATAACCTCTATAATAAGTGCAAATCAATCTGACTTGTTGATAACTTAGGATCTGAATTGTGCAAATGCTGCAGTTTACATTCAAGATCAATATCCTCAATGCAAGGATGAAATATTAATATATAGTATACCAGTGAATCCAAAAATCATCATATTTCAGGAATAGGAGGGAACTTGACAGAGGGTACAAATATCCTTTTTTATACACTTATAGTGTTAAATTGGTTGTAGCATTCCTGGGTTTGTAGTAAATTCTCCAAGGACGTGATCTTCCTGTAGGTGTGAAAGAATAGGTAGATAAGTCTTTAAATCTCATTACAGTTTGTTGTGGTCCTCTATAGCTAATATAGCTTTTCATCTAGTACTCCTCCGAGAAATCTTATTATAAAGTTCTCCCTACAGTAATCCAACTATTGTACTGTTTGGATGCTTCAGCTTTGCCACAAAGTTGAGAAATAATACTGAATTTTTGGGGGGTCTGTCAAGCTGTATTAAAATACCAGTGATAGATAGATAGATGGATAGATAGACAGATAGATTGATAGACAGACAGATAGATAGATAGATTTAAACTAAGAATAAAGAGGGTATGAAATACTAAGAATAAAGAAGGTATGAAATACTTATTTTACTTTTTTAAATACTCTTTGAAAGTAGACAGTTAACTATTCATTTGCCCAAATGAGGTAATGTTGGTTTATTTTACTTTGTCTTTCACATTTGTCAGAATGGTACAACTAATATTGGTCACATCCATATAGTCACTGCTTGATTAAGAGATGGAACCAAAAACTGTTGCAGGAGTGGATTTATCAGTCGAGAGGGGTAATATTGGCTACGGCCTTCCTCACCAAACTGAGTTGAGAAAACAGTGCTTCTTGAGGGGTTCAGAGGACATACTCATGTCATAAACAACAACAAGTTATACAACAACAAGTTGTTGCAGCACCTCATGGAACGAGGAGACAGACCAACTGGTTTTAGGGCCTCGGGCACCAGCATTCCCTCTGCTCCACATTTCAAAATTTAGGAATACAGAGTTTAAGGTTCCATGACAAGTATCAACACGAGTCCCGAGGGAATGTGTCCCAACTAAACATAGAATCTGAAATACTTGGGAGCCATAGCCTGTACTCAGGCTGAATCTAGAAGAAGCAACTGTCGAATTAATAGTTGGGCTTAATAGTTCAGGTGCAATGCATAGAGCTGAACATGGACAGACTACTTCAGTAGCAGAACCTATATTTGCATTGCTTCTTGTGTAAGTATATGTGCCCAGAGGGAGCTGGAAGAGAGCTCAGAAAATAGTCCACTTGTTTTGAAATCCCATCCTTTATTTTGCTAAAATAATTTCTGATTTAAGATGGCCTAGTAAAATTCAATGGAAGAATGCCAAAAAAACATGCTAAACTTCCTTAAAGACACATCTTGCAAGCTGCAGTGAAAGTATACAGGTGAAAGTCATCAAAAGTATTCATTTTCCTAAAGCTGATTACTTCAAATGTATGGCTGATTACTATTTCAAAAAAATAAATAGGACAATTAGAGAGCATTATTGCTGGACACTGATAAAAAGAGAAGCTGAACAAACAACAAATCAAAATGATCCCATAAAATGAAATATCCTCATACATTTGCTGGTCTAGTAATGTAAACACCATTGAAATTCATGCCAAAAAATTTTGGATGGCTGATGCACTACAAAGAAAAATGAAAAGCAAACAGAATAAATTGCAAACTCTTAAGAATGATAAAAAGCTGCTATCAGGTAAATGAAACAAGTTGATACACCATTAAATGCACTTTACAAACTCATTTGTGTCATAATAGCAGTGTAGCTGGCTGTGCTCCAGGACCTAGGGAAGCAGGCAAGTTGCCACAAGTCCTTTTTTTCCACAAACAATACATCCTGTCACCTCTCTGAATCATAATCTATCAGTGTCTTTTTTTCAGAGCTTTGACACTTGGTATGGTCCCAGCCCACTGTAAAGATGAATTTTACCTCATTTGGCAGGATTCCAGCAGAGGGTGTACATACATTTGTATGGGGAAAGCAGTTAAATGCATTCTGCTAGGTCAGACAGTGGCAGATCCTTTGATTGCTGAACCCGCTCAAACGATTCTGCGCACATTCTCCATCTATAATCATCTCAGAACTTAGAAGTTAAGAGTGGCAACCTTACTTAAATTCAAAGACACACTCAGAGGACTAATTTTTAATACCAAATGTCTTAGAATATTTAAAGCTCCAGTCTTCTGAATCTTTCAGCGTGATGGGTATTCAGGAGTATTGTGGATAAGAAAAGATGAAAAAACCCTATCACAGCTCAAAGACACCAATATAAACCAATTATTTCCCTAGCTGCAACTAAGGGACCAATTAGCAGTAGCTGATATAGAATACTGCAGCCCAGTCAAAAAAGGAATAGCAGCCAGAGGGGTTAGGGTCTATTTTGGAAAAGGGCCTCAGATCATAAATGTAGTTTTTTTAAGAAAAAGTAGGATAGAGAACACAAAAGTCATATCTACTAGGAGACAAAGATAGAAGGAACCCAGAGAAGAGGAAAGTGCAGACACTTAAATGCTACTGATTTCTCTGACTCTTATCAATGGGGGGCAAGGGAGGGACTGGCCTTTTAATGTAAAGGACAAGAATGGTCAACCTTCTGCACTTGGAAGGGCTGAAGTATGGGAATCAGGCCCAGCAGACATTAGGCTTTGTTTGGGCTTTCTATTATGCTTTGCATTTCCTCTTTCTCTGCCGTTTGGACTGTATGGAATGATTCTAGAATGCCATTTCAAAAGAAAGTGAAAAAGAATCATGCTCCTGCAGCTTTGAAATGCTGCCTCTGTAATCTGCCATCCCACTGACCAGCTGAGCTAAGTGATTTAAAGCTTTCATAAGGCTAAGACTGCACAAAGAAATTATGAACAGAGCAAGATCCTCTCTCCAAACTGTGAAGTCAGTAAATTTGCTACATTCAGTTCCATTTTGTTGTTTGTCTTCAATGCAGATATGTTGGTATAGTGTTTCAATCTCATTTAGAAAGGGATAATGGAATGTTTTCCTCAGATGCATTTTTAGAGGTAGAAGCATTCCTTCTCATCCAGTTTTCTATAAGGGAAATGCCAGTGCCTATAGGAACTGTTACTATTTCTACTTTGCTATGTGGAAAAAAAAATCCAGCCTTGAATTGCTGAATTGGAGTATTCATATAAGTTTCTCATCTATTTATTCCTTGGGATTTCTTTGAAATCAGGACAGCAAATCTGAAGTAAAGAAACCCACAAGGATCCCTTTCCCTGTTGCTAGGTTATTTCAAGAACTGAAGTTAGCTTATTTAAAGCCAATTAAAAGTCCACTATAACTCTGTATGTAACTACAGGGCACACATATTTCTTAACTTTTTTTTCCTCGCTTTGTTGTTTCAGGCCAAAAAGTGCTAACTGTTGTAAGTAAATCTGTTGGTTCTGTTATAGATCCCAGACATAATATGAATCTATCTATTAAGTTTTGCAATATAAAAGTAATATTTTGAGAAGCAAAGCTAGCTGCTGTATTTAAGACTATTGATGTTGGGTGTTATATTTCTAATACAACTTTGTCAAAATTCAGCATCAGGAATATACTTAATATTAACTCTAAAATTCATGAGGTTTTCCAAAACCAAAAATTTCTGCTTCAGTGTTAGCTTTTATTTCACTAATGTTTCCCTCTCTAATTTTTCTGGCAGCTTTTGGCCTAACCACCTTGGACACTGCACTGTAGAATAGATATTAAAACATAAACATCAATAGAAATTTAAGGGATTAAGTATTACAGTAGAATATCATTGGCCATTCAATTTTTATCATATAATCATATTCTCATCTATGTCTGTTTGCGAAACCAACTGGTTTTGCAAAATAACTAAAAATAACTAAGATCACAAGATAACATCATATTTTGTGCTTGTGTGTGTAACCAGGATGGTTGTGTAACCAGGATGGTTTCATCTATATGTGGAGATAGTGAGTGTAGGAAAAATGCACATATCTCAGTCTTTATAATGGTACATAAAATTACCTTTACTAAGTGGACAAAAAGTACAAAATGGCCACTAAAAATCCAGTGGTAACTTTTGCTCTTAGATACAGAAGACCTTAACATAAAAATTCTGCTCTTCTTGAGATTATAAAGCAAACTGGTCACCCAGGTGATTATGCAGCTGGCCACCGTTGTTGATACTTCTTTTAACACAACGAAGCTAACTCCTTTCCATGCAGTTGGATGAAAATGCTTATTTTCCTATGAAGTTGGTTTTGGACGTCAGGCTGATTTTTATTATCTTTAATGTAGTTTCAATTAAAGGAAGGTCTCGGGGGTGGGATGTCTTGCATATCTGATTTGTGTTTGATATCAATATTAAATACCTCTGTAACACTGTGGGGAAAGGCTGTTCAACTTGTGAGTGTGTGTGTTCATGCTTATTTCTCTATCTTACTATGTGCCTTTTATGTCTTTTAAAATATTGGCTCCATTTACGTTCCTTGATAATAACATATACTTGAAATTACTGAAAGTAGAATTTGACATTGGAGCAACTCTATTAAGCATTTTAATTCTGACTGTGAATTCACATTATTCATAGCATAGTAGTTTTACCCATTTGGTATTCTGCAATTATTAGCATTGTATTTAAATATATTAACCATATAGAATACTTTCTTACCATACAGTAGAGTCATATATTTTCAATTTTGTGAAAATAAAGGAAAGTTATATCTCATGTTGTCAAAAAGGGGAAATATTCTTTTTCCTTAATAAATTTCCTCAGGAGAAATCTTGTAAGATACTCATCTTAATTACACTAGTATTTTAGTAATGCTGTAAGGGTAAGATAATGATGACAGTATGAGTCATGCTGAAAAGACCTACAGCCTAAATTAAGATGATTAGTTCTAACTTACTTAAAGCATATTTCCCAAACTTTTAAACTACAAAGAGCATCTGTGTACATAATATTCTGCCTAAGGCTGAGTGAATTTTCCAGAATGTATTTTAATGTAAAAAATAAGTTTTCTGAGATGTACAACCAACACAGATTCATCCAAATTGTGAACATATTTTTTCAGTTATTTCAGTAAATGGAACTCAGTTTGGAAACACCACTCGTCAATTTGGAGATGAAAAATTTAACTGTCAAGCTCAAGAATGTACTGACTTCATATCTTTCCCATCTATGAATAACCTTGTGAAAAAAACTTGCAGAAAAGAACCCCAGAACACAAAGGATTGGATAAGAAGGGTAACATTCAATTTGATATTGTTACCTAAATACAAGTGACCATAGTTAGATATTTAAAGTTTTGCTAGGTTCATCCAGAGAAATGTAGTCAGTTTAGTTATAAGATTCTAAAGAGAAATTTAGTTTACCAACTCTTAGGATCTGCTGTGATTTCAGATATCATAAGAAATGAAAGATATGTACATACAACTCTCAGATAAGACAGAGAACATACAGAAACCTTTCGCCCTTCTGAAGTGCCAGGTGTCCCCCAGAGTAGTTTATACAGTGTAAGGTGCCTACGTATGGACAAGTGAGTCCAGCTCGTAGTGACTGCTCCTGTGCTTTTGCCCCGATTTAAGCACATAACCAGTGTACATTAGAAGTGTTAATTATGATATGGTGAATAAATTCGGTACCTATGTAATGTTTTCAGGGATGTTTTATAGAAATCATTAGTAGCGGGTACATATTACATTCTATTCTATGCTAATCTCAACTGTTTTTGAAACAGTAGTGTTTTACCCTTGGCAAGCAGCCAAAAGTCCACCCAACTGCACCCAACTGAAAATACAGTGGGAATGATCATGAGATGAAATAAAGACAGGAAGATTACTTACCAAGTATTGGTGCAGGAAAAAGCAGACTCCCCTTGGAGAAAATTTATATACAGTCAATTAAAAAAAATTTGGGTTGTGAGAAACAAATATAAACACTAAAACAGCACCCTTCCTTCAACCTCTTCCAGGCTCATCCTCACTCCTTCACTCCTGACTCCTGTGCTGCCCCAAGGAGTGAAGAGAGGGAGTGGGATGGGGGATTAAGGTCAATTCATAATGGTTCCTCTTTGACACAGCTTTCACACTTTCTCCTGCTCCAGCACCGGCTTTCCCACGGAATGCAGCCCTGTTAAAAAAACCCTCAGCTTTTGCATGAGTTCTCCAAAAGGTTGGTATTCCTTCAGGAAATACTAATCTGCTCTGATGTGGTTCCTCTATAGGCTGCAGTGGACATCTGCTCTATGGAACATCTCCTGTAAACCTTGTTATTCCCTCTACTTTTCCCCATTATTTTTGTTTCCCTCCTCTTCTACCTGACAATCACTTTATGCCCTCTTAAATACTATTTCACAGAGGTGTCACCAGTTTTGCTGACAGGATCAGTGGGTCCATTGCAGAGTCAGCTGGAACCAGATGGAACCAGCTGTGCCCAGCATGGGGTAGCCCCCCCTGACCTCTTCCCATAGAGGCCACCTCTACAGCCCCTCCACTGCCAGAGTCTTGACACCTATACACACTACAGAAGCCAAACAAAACAGAAGAATACCCTCAACCCACAAATGCACTATTTACATCCAAATAGTCCCTCTTATAATTTGAATTCAGCAGTGAATCTGTCCAAAAAGCATAGTGAGAACAGAATTTAATCTGCTAGCAGTCATACCCATACCACTCAGAAGTCTGCCTTTCATGTTCTTGTAAATGATGATGAGAGAACCTCAGATCTTCCTAAGATGATAATGGAGAAGATCTTTGCAAGTAGCACAGTATAAGCTGATCTATTGTAAAAAAGTACCCTTGTACATGCCCACGTCCAATTTTCTCATAATTTCCTGCATATGACCATTTATCGTCTTGTATATTAGAATGAAAGCAGAATCCTTACAAAGAACCTTTCATTTCTTACCAGAAAAATTATTAAAGTATATACTTTTTTTCAATATATTATTGACATTTGAATGTATGGACAGATTTTTGATCTTATTTATTTATAGATCCCTTCAGTTGAAGTTACCCAGCAGGTATCAATGGTAGGGTTCTCTTTTCTAATTATTGAAACAATTAAGAGTTTCCAGAGACTGTTTTATCCCATCCTGAAACAAGAATCTGTAATAGTTTGTATGAACTCCATTCTGGAAGTGACCAAGCTGGATCCAGCTGGCTGAAAAATGCACCTAGTGCTGTTTGAAATACCCCAGTGTATTTCCCCTGGTCTCCAGCTGCTGTTCCAGAAAGGCCTAAGCATCCCATGGGCTCCTTTCATATTTGCTATACTTGGGTGGATTTCTTATATACACTATGATTCAAAAAATGCACTGACTGCCCCCAGTCTGTGACCAGTGACTGACTTCAAAACACTCTTCACCAAAAGATGGATAGGCTCCAATAACTCTATCAGCTCGATTTTTCCTGTCCATAATTGGAGTGTAGATAATCAGTATTAATGTATGTGTTTACATGCCAAAAATGAATTTAGATTTTCTGATCTATAGCTGAATCTCACTCCCAAAATCAGTGAGAGGAATTTCCTTCTAAATTTTCCAGTGCACCAAAACATGAGGCAATGCAGAGATGTACTTGAAGTAACAGGAATATAACTACCTGCAGTGTCAGGTTTTTAGAATTTCAGTCAAGGTCAAATGTCCCAAACTACTTCTGGCTATGATTTAACAATTAGCATAGGACAGATACCATTCCCACTAAGCAGTTTGGATGTGATTGCCTTGGTCTGAGGTCTGAAATATTTTATTAGTATGTATGTGTCCAGACTGTGTTAGCTGGCATAAAAGGCAGAAAACAAACCCTTGTACTATTTTTACTTTGAAAGATGTAGCCAGAAGATGCCACAATTAGTCAGCTACAAATCTTCGTAGTGAAGAAGCAATTTTCAGATGGCTAGTTAAATGCAAGAAAACATGAAATTGTTTCCTTCTGCATTATCTACACACTCCTACAACCACACAGAAGACAGCACTGGCAGCATCCACCCATGAATATAAAGAAGGTTCCTAAAATGCACGTGTGCCCTTTCTTATGTGCTATGTATAAAATAAATCTGTCACAGTAGCACTGGTGGACCACAGTACCTCTTACTCCACCCTTTGTCTTCTCTACTTCACCTCATGTTGAGGCACCCACTTACTATAACTTTCCTACAAGCAAAAATCATAGAATCATGGAATGGTTTGGGTTGGAACAGTCCTTAAAGATCATCTAGTTCCAACCTTCCCTGCAATGGGCAGGGACACCTTCCACTGGACCAGGTTGGGCGGTTCGGCCATGATTCTTGGGATGAGTAGGTCTGTTGGTTCTATGTCCTGACTTCTAAGGGCAGGAAATCCCATGCTGATATCACGTAGTACACTGAGTTTTCCAAGGACTATTATTTTTCCTGTTTCTTTTCTATATTTCTGTGTAAAGGATCAAAAATAGAAAAAGTAGCCACTGTTTCTGTGTGCTGAGGGTGTATTAAATTATTAAAGCATAAAGCTATTCAGTAGAAAATATATGCTATGCTTTTCTCTTAATAGAAATTGGCAAATGCTCACTTTTTAATGCCCTTTATATGCAACATTTTTCTGTCTTAAAATGTCTCATACTTTGTAAACTGTGCTTTAGAAGCCTCTAGAGACATGATGATGAAATATTGATTGTCATTTTCTTGACTTTCCCCACTCCCCAGGCTCTCTTCACCACCTGCAGTTCTTCTGATTTATATTTTTTTATTATTTTGACAAATTAAAAACACTTCATACTGTGAAATAACTAGTAACAAGGGAGAATTTCATACACACATACATAAGAAAGAAAAACAAACAAGCAAGAAGCACATATATTTCTATTACTGCTAGATGAGCTAACTTTTCAATCTCTGGACCCCAGCCTTGCCTTTGAATTTACGAGCTGAATTCAGAACACTTATTTCTTGATTCTGCAAACACTTGAAGGAATGCCCAACTTCAAGTTTATGAGCAATTATATGGAAGTCATATGTTAATAATTTAATATAGTTTTAAATGCTCTTTGGGAGCCCCTGGTGGTCTAGTGGTTAAGGACACGGCACTGTAACTGCCGAGGCCCGGGTTCGATTCCCGGTCGGGGAAACTCCCCGGGTAGGCGGAGCCCGTTAGCCCTGTAAGGCAATCCACCTACGTCCTGAGGACCTCGCTGCCACTGTCCAAGCTCGCTTGGCCCCGGCAGATGAACCTTAGGATTAAAGGGTGGGCTCAGTTCTGCGCGCACTGTGTCCCACCTAAAATAATTCCAATGCACAGGCTGGAAGGCGTACAAAGACCTTCCACAGATCTTCGTTCGCGAAGGCTGGCCATACACACACACAAATGCTCTTTACTGTTAAACTGACCTAAGAGCAATAGTCTTGAAATTTATTTCAGTCATCCTAAGTTTGATTTTAGATTGTGTTGTTTTGGGTTTTTTCCCAGCTTACTCCACGCCTTTTCTAAATTAGTCAGAATTATGATCCATAAATTTAACTAGAAATTATGTATTCTGGATTACTGAAATCCATGGAAGTTAACATCTCAAATGAAAGCTGTGAAATTTTCCCAATAGGTAGAACCTGAACGATAAATGTGTAAGATCAGGCAGACCTTCAAAAACCAGAAGGACAGAAAATTGTACCCACACTTACTGTAAATTGTGTCTGTAAAACTGCAACTGTAAAATTTGGAAGCAAATTTTGTCTAATAAATCTGCATCCATAATTTTGTGTTGTTGACTAGGAAACTGGCAGAGACTGCCAGTACCCCAATTTAACTTTAACCATTAACTTCTGGTGTCCTAGGAAAGACTGCATCTACCAATTCCATGTTGAATCTTGTGTAGTAATATCCCTCAATGTAAGATGGTTCACTTTCACATGCCAAGAAGGTAAACCTTACCCAAAATCTACAGAACATTAAAAGATGTGCCAAAATTTGGGAAGAAATTTGTTTAGTCATATAAAAAATAATTTTATATTCTATCATGATTAGCAAAAAGAAAAATGCATTAAAATATATTATCTTGGAGTATTTTAAGAAGAAAATTAAGTGGAAAGTCACTGTATAAGAGTATTTAACAAAAGCTGGTCTCTTTTCAATATCATGGACAGTGAGAATCTATGAATATTTCACAGTCTTTCTGCTTACTCTAAGTTTTAAGAAATATAAGTCCATGAGATGGAAGTGTACATTTTTCAATGTTCCACTTTAGCACAAAGGATTTTCACATTTTACAATTGCCTGTTATATTTCCATTGCAAATTCCACTATGGTGCAGTAAGAGGCAAACTAGCAGGTTAGTGACCCTTAATATTTTCATTCAGTAAGTAACTGAAAATAAACAAAAATAAAAAAAACATGTACTTTAAAACGGTCTTTTGAATTACAACAACAACTCCGTCTTATGTATCATTGCTAATGCAGAATAAAGGAAACTTGTAAAGCCGCCTGCTAATCCTTCATACATGTTCTAAATTCAGTTCCCTTTTCATATCTACCCACAATGACATTTCTGAAGTACAGAAAAAATTACTCAGAATATAAACCATAGGACTAACAATATCAACTAACCAGTAGCATTAGAAACAAGGTTACTTATGACACAGTGGTTATCACACATTGTTAATTCTTGAAAACATACCATGCATCACTGTCTTACGTGTTAGTCTGCATTGTTGATGCCAGCACATTAAAGATTAGCCAATTCTTGCTAAGAGGTACTTTGAAACTTTTCTTTACAATTTGAACTAAAGATTTTTATTGATCTGACCCCTATCTCACTGCTGTCACCGGTCCTGATTCTTAATCATGGGAGGGCAAAGCCATCTGATGTCTTCCACCTCTGCAACTGCTGTTTGAACTGAATTAAACACAAATCTGGCTAAATACTGCAGGCACATTTTATTTTTAGAATTGACCTAAAGTCTTCTGAGCATTATGGAAATTATAGCTATGGAGATAAAGACCATGCCTTTTTCGATTTTTACCCTACAGGTGATGCTACTGAATAGCTTTGACATTCAGTAAAGATTTGCAGATACTTGCTTATCTTGTGCTACTTTATATCATTGTTCTTGTGTTTTACTAGCTCTAGCTTTAAATGTCACTACAGTTGAATGGAGAGCTCGTTTGCATAAGTTGAGAAGCAGAGCTTCTGTTAACTGTTACTCTATGCTCATTTACAGCTACAGTCAATATAGGTGTAGCTGTAAGACTCAAATGAGGGTTTTTTTCAGGAGATTAAGGAGATTGCTTTAGAGGCTAGCCTCTACAAATAGTGGAGAGGAGATAATGCTGAATTTGTCTTTTTTTAACCTGTTCTTCCGCATTGACCAATTAGATATTGGATGCATACACAACACCTGTGTCTCCACAGTATGCTCTGTGGAACACATCATGCACCTCTGTTGTGATGATATACAATTTAGTGGCAGACTATAGATCAACCCTCTCATTTTTCTTTGCAAATTAGAAGTACATTTAAAAAGTTTCTTGGAACCAGAGAAATGGCTTCCTTGAAGGTCACAAAAATGTATGAATGATTGAACAAACATACAAACAAATAAATCATATCTCTGACTACAGATAGATAAATCAGCTCTCTAATCTGGCTCCAATGTGCACATAGGAATCTGCATTCAGCAGTACTGTCATGTTACAATAAAGTGGCACTTTCCTTTGAGGCTGTGTTTTGTGGACACAGTATTGAAGTTCTTAACTCAAAATTTTGCAAGCAATTGGGTTGGTTGTGCTATAGATCAACGGTACAGAACTTAAGATTATACAAAGGCCACTGTGATTCTCAGAGCATTCAGACTTTTCCTCAGAGATCCTGGTCACTCCCTGGGTGCACATTACTGAGACATCCTGCTGTGAATTCTGGGCTTGATTTAAATGTGCATGTCATCCTTCATTGTCTGTATATGTCCATTCAACAGCTCAGGAGCAATGAAACAGTAACTCCTGAAACAATATAGACTGCCACTTTGAACCAGAGAAGATAGTGTTCATTGATGGGGAAAAAAATAATCTATCTATTCATTCTAGAAGAGTGAATATAATCATTCAGTTTTCTTGTGAACACTGCTGAAAAAAATCATGTTCCACTCAAGATACCAGGAATTAAGGTACTTACGTACTGTCTAGTTGTCTAAAAGTTGGAATCGACTACATTTTCAGGTGTCTTATTTTATTTTTCCATTTCTTGGGCCTTTGCCACTGGTCCTAGATCCATTCAGATATGTCTGATACTCTTAAGGGTCCCAGATGACATTACACACCTTGATTTAGGGACAAAAATTGAGCCACATAAGCCAAGAGGTATATGACTAGAAAAACCCATATCTCAATCACCTGCACAAGGAAGGGCTGTTTGTATAGTTCTGATGTATTTTTTCTTTGCACGATAAAATTGCCCACTAACTAGACTGAAAACACAAGAATCCAAAAGTTCCTATTCAGGAAGTTTTACTCTAATGAAACACACACCGCCTGCAGAGTGGTAAGACAGGACATTGCAGGATCAGAGGGAATGATCTTATTGCATTAGGTGCAGTATAGCTGTGAAGTATAGTTTTAAAAATTCATGGAAAAGGAAAAGATGAGTTAAGAAGCTTAATGAGTCACTCTAGGAACATCAGAAATATCTTTTTATGAGAAGAATAAAAACCATTATTGCTACTATTTAAAACTTCTATTATAGTTCCATAAGATAATGGTGGTAATCCACATGATGTCTTAAAGCACCACAGCACTATTTATAGTAAAAATATAAATATAAAAATATTTATAGTAAAAATATCATCATCATCATGGCTTGGCTTCGTAAACGAAGATTTTGAAGGGCTCTACCCGCATTTGCTGCAGGCGCTGATGGCTGAAAAGGCCAATGCGCGACAGACAAGTCCGGTTGCACAGCAGAGAGACTCCCTAAGTGGTATTGACTGAACATGATTCTTTCTGCATTGTCTTTTCTCCTCGAGAGTGACCTTGTGTGAATTCTCAAAGGAAGCAGCATTATAGATGGTTTGTCTCCAGACCTCCCGATTGGAGGTCAGAGTAGACTAATGGTGATGATCAATATGGC
>VYXB01007921.1:32320-47824 GCA_013397135.1 Pachyramphus minor
AAAGCAGGATGTTAAACGCTGCAGAGCTACTTCTGCGTGAGCAACGAGGGCAGCGTCGTCAGCATAAAGCAGCTCACAGACGAGATGATTTAGGGTCTTGGTGTGGGCCCTCAGTCACCTGAGGTTGAATAGGCTTCCATCAGTCTGATAACGAATGTAGATCCCGTTTTCTTCATCAAGATCTGCTGTGGCCCTTTGGAGCATCATACTGAAGAAGAGCGTGAATAGAGTTGGTGCAAGAACACAGCCTTGTTTCACTCCATTGGTTATTTGAAAGGGATCAGAGAGTGTATCACCATATCTCACTTGGTCGCGCTGGTCCTCATGGAGCAGGGTGATCATTTTAAGGAACTTGGGTGGACATCCTGAATGTTCCAAAATCTGCCATAGACCTTTTCTGCTCACGGTATCAAAAGCTTTGGTGAGAAAAATAGTTAAAATATGTATTAAAAATAAAGCCATCTTGGTCTCTAGTCCAGCTTTCAGATTCAAATTTTTATATGAAACTCTTTTACTTGGGATCATCATTTTACAGTTTCCTTTTCTAGATGACAAAATGAGACAACTAGGTATCATTTTTTAGATCTGCTTATCTCAAATAATATTTAGCAGATATTGATTTGTAATTTGTTCTTTAAAATTTAATTTAAGGACTGATAAATAAAATAAAATCTGATAATCACTAGTATGCTTTCAGGGAGTGGGAACCAAGCATAGGTATATTACATGTGCAAAAAAACCCCACAAATCCTGAAATTTGAATTACTCTGCAATATTTAATGTCTAAAACATCAAATGGTATTTATCAAACTAAAATACAAATCATCCGTGCAAATTTAAAGAGTTGTTTTCATGTTAAGTGGTTGGGATTTACAGTCTTACATCATGCATAAGCATATATAAGTTTGTATTACTATTTTTAGGTTTTTAGTAGCTGACTTATTAAGTTATCATGCCTATACCACCCTAAGAAGTTAAAAATGCATTCACTTTGAATCTGAGCTTGATAGACAGGAGTAAAAATCTTTTAAAAATTGAAAACATTTTAAATTTTGTCATCTTGTCTTTTGGGATTTTCTTCTCAAAATTTCCCATGGTTTTGATACAATTTATTATGACACAAACTCCCTTGTAGATATAGACTTACTGCAGAAATCTGCTTCAAAAAGCTTTTAAAAAAAAAAGGCTAAATTCTGAGTTACATTAACTCATTCATCTTTTACATTATAACAGCTCTTTCTCATCTTCTGGGTTTGCTTATGGCCTGTACATACAGGACCATATAAATAATACTTCCATTGCATTCTGAATCATTTGTTTTAGTTACTTTTCCTGTGTCTCTCTCACTCTCTGTTGTTAATGAGATCAAGCTGGATTTCTACTAAGACTGTGACAGTTGTGCCATCAGCTTTTATTCTGTCAAGTCCCTGTGAAACCTTCTTCAACTGCTTTTGTGGCTGAGTAGGTCTTTTGTAGTGTCCCTTTTTATATAAAAGGTTTTGATCAAATTCCATCTTGTGTTCCATCCGGCTGTAGCATGCACCCAGTCATTGTACAGAAATATGGAGGACCACATTCCATGCAGCTGACACACACCCTGTGTTTGTCTGACAGCTAAAGAAAATGCCACTCAAAAATGGGAAAATAAATCAGTCTTAATCAAACAGACAGGAGTGTTGGCACTGCTGTGAATTTTTACTCCCTTCTTATCAAGCTGGAAAGTTTGTGACAAATCATAAGTGTGACTGAACAAATGCCTCTGCATAAAAAGAAATTTCTTTATTAAGGATGTTTTTCTGACATGACTGTCTTTATTGGTTCCCCTGCCAACTCCTTTCAAGATTTGCCCCTCCATTTGTGCCTAAACTAGGCTACACTCAGGCTACACCCACACATATATAAGGCTTTAAGAAATAAAAAAGTCTTTAAGAAATAAAAGGTCAAAGAATCCCTAAATTCTTTTCAGCATTACTCTGGGCCTGCTTATGAGACCCATATCTTAAAACCACTACTTCCTTCAAAATCCAGTTTAAAAAAACCCAAGGATTTGACAAATTGACATGGAACTCACTTGGCTTCTGGAGCATCTTTGTTTCATTATATCCTTTCCTTCTTCACTCCCTTGCCAGTGACTGGCATGCAAGTCCAAAATCACTGAAGTCCCTTCTATCTCTTGAGTGATGAAAATATCTGCTGCTGCTTGGATAACTCAATATCCTCTAAGGGAGCTGGTAGCTGGGGTTATAGATAACACTAAGATTAGTAACATTAGTAAAATTGTGTGAATTAGCTGTGGAATCATTGGAAAGATTAAAGTGAGCAAAAGATTTGGAAAAGAATTTAGACTGTACAGGCCAGGGAGAGAAGGCTTGGTATGCAATTTTACACACATATAGATAATCTTTGAGGACACTATGGAGAAGGACACAGAGGATTTAATCCTAGCCAGTTGTCTCTTTTAAAATACCAAGTGATATCACAAGACAGACTTAGGTGGAAGAAAAAGAGCATTCTAGGAATGTAGACTTAAGAATGTCCATTTTGTGTGCTCAGAATCTCTTAAGAGATGCTCATAAGAGGCCGGTTTCCTTCCAAATGGGGAAGTAAAAGAAAGAACTCTCCCTAGGAAAGAAACAATGTCCCATTCAAGCCACACAGAAAAGTATTTTCCAGCAAGAATGGTTCAATGCTATTTATGTAGTAAGGCATGAAACTACTGAGCTGGGAAGCAAGGCTAACTGTAGTCTAGTGTCAGAGTAACAGATGGTGGCCTCAAGGCACTGCAATCTAAAGGCATCAGACAAACTGAGGTCCTCCGTGCATATTCACCTGTCAACAACTGAGGTGGGGCATCTGGGAACCTTGTTACATGCAGATCTCTGGGGACTACAAGGTCAACATGTCTAACAGTGACAGCAGTGCCTGTAGGCAAAAAGTGTGAGATTCCTGGAATCCTTAACCTACCCCTAAACTCTGGTCTTTGAGGACAGAGTGAGGCTTCCTTACAGGCAAATTGAGAGAAGGGCAGTAAAAGAATTCCTGGTGGAGTCTCATCGTGAGTCTTGCTGACAAAGAGCAAGACTCTTCCAAGATTGCAAAAGCCTTCATACTCTCATGTTCTTGAAGCCCTACGGTATTACCAACTAGTAATGGGGTGGGAGGGAATCTTCATACACTGTAAATCACGAACCTTGATGTATGGATTTGAATTTTTAACACCACATCTTCTAATTTCTCTGGGTTTTACATGCTATGCAAGTACATCTCTGAAAGAGAATGATGGAAGACAACTCGGGAATACCTCAAAGCACTAACCCCAAGCATTATTTTCTGTGAAATTAGAAACATATTTAAGTAGCAGGGGCAAAAACATTCCAGGAAGATATTTAGAATGTAATCAAATTTTCCACCGTTAAGTATGCTGGCATGAATTCCAGAAGCTATGATGCTTATTAAGAATCAGACCAAGAGGGAATTTCCTCACGTATACAATTTAAATGCAGCCTGAGAATCAAAAATCAAGTGTGAATACCGTTCCTTTTTTTCCTTATGGGCAGCAAGCTATACCATGTAATTGCCCCATATTATTATGTACAATGATTGGGCTGTAGAACACAAAGCCCTGGCCTAGACTTACAATGGAATTGGAAGTAATTCATTATTATTAGTTTCAAATCCAAAGAGTATGAAATAAATCACCAAAACACACCTGTCTGTACCTGAATACCTTAGTTTCCTCTCTGAATCAACACAAACACATTTCAGTTCAAACAAAAGGGAAGAAATCACTTCCAGTAGCATTAAATAATTTTAAAAAAAGAAGATCAAAAAATGTGGAAGTTTTTTACTTAATCTTTATTTTTCACAGGTCATTTTTTATTTTTTCAGTTTTAGAATATTCCCACAAAGTTACTCACTTTTAGGCAGTGAAAATATATTGTATTTTCCCATTGTAGAGCTTTGACTCCTCTTTCTAAAGGATCTAGACATTCAGTTCTCAGCAAACATTTATGGTACCTTTCTTCTTTATCATAGTGTGTAGCTGTCAAATTCTTAATTTCACTGAACTCCTTAGTTCTCAAGGAGACACACTTTATCAAAACACACCTTCAGAATACATCTTCATTAAAAAGACAGTTGAAGACCAGACTTTTTCAATCAAGAAAAAAATGAGACACTAATTTTTTTATGGCACTACAAGTAAAGAAATTTATTTCAAAGTTAGGAAACTGACTTTCTAGTATCTAATTTACATGATTCAGTATGCTCTAATGCCAGTTCACAGACTAACAAGCTACACAGTACTCTGAAAAAAAATTGCAAGGATGTGAAGCCACTATGCTGAAACAAGGAAAAGGCCTAAAAGAGTTAACTGAATTATCTCTGAGCCCCCTCCCAAACCTGCTCTTGCTAAAAGAAAAACCTGTTCTGTTCTGTTCACTGTACCTAGACATAGAAGAACCATAGAAACATCATACAATAGATCTAGGGTAATAAATTAGAGCAAAGTAAGCTAGAGTAGACATTTGAATAGAAGAAATAGGCAAGGAGCCCAGACTTTCTCCAAGCTTCAGTGAGCAGGTCATGGACAATCAAAAAGAGAGGAGGTCAAGTTGAGGAAGACTTCTTTACCCCCCAGACCCAAAAGAGGAAGACCGGATCTCCCCTCCTTGCTTGAAAGCCAAGAGGAGCTCCGCCCAAGCCCCGCCTGGGCTCCGCCTATACTCCACCTGTTATCAATATGTATTGATGAATGTTGCAATCACATGAATATGCATTTAATCATCTATGAAAAGTGTATAAAAACTGTTAATTTTGTGTGAACCCCCAAAGCAGGTTTGTCCAGCACTAGCTGGCCTGCTTCCCAGCACTGTCAATAAATACCTTTGCTGCTCAAAGATCAAAAAGGACTCTGGGCAGTTTATTATACCGTCTTTTCAGATTCAATGCCTTCTACAACTATTTGTTAATTTGGGAAATATCTGGGATGTCTGCCTAAGGAAAGATGAAGGAAAGACAGGTTCAAGTGATCCATTCAGATGATATTTCATTCCAAACACTTCCGTAAATTAACTGACTTTGGTTTTCAGATCTGCCAACATCTGACCAGGAGCCAGCAATGCACCTTGGAAGCAAAGAAGGCCAGCTGCATCCTGGGCTATACAAGGAAAAGTATTGCCAACAGGTGAATGGAGGAGATCCTTCCTCTCTGCTCTGCAGTGGAAGTGTAGGAATATGGAGTCCTGGGTCCAATTCCAGGCTTCCCAGTACAGGACTGTGAGATCCTGTATCCAAATCTCACTGAATTATTTATAGGGGTCAGAACGAACTCGCTGAGTGTGTGTGCATGTGGGGAAGGGCTGGGCCTGGACCTGCAAGTCCATGGTAAGGCCTGCACATAGGGCAGAGCTGAAGGCAAGGCAGAGCTGCCTGGTAGCCCCCCCACATTACACCCCTGCATCCTGTGACTGGCTACAGCACACCTCACTCTGGCCCGGAAGACACTGCTCATATATCCTGCCTGAGAGAGAAAACTGAACTCTATAAATGCTCGAGACTCCACAAAGTCTCCCTCTCCTCTCTCATTTTTTCTTCCCCAGACAGCACCACGCGAATGATCAAATCTTGTCAGTAACTATTCTCCTCTCCTTTCTCTCCTTCTCTCTTTCTTTTCTCTTTCTTTATTCCTTTTAATCTGTTTTCTTTTACTCTTTTCCTTCTCTTGTGGGTAACTTAAAACCAATGAACTGTGTTTTACAAAAGCTGGTACGTGGATTGTTTTTACTGGTTGTTTCCTGTGGAATGGGTCTTTGTGCTGAATGTTCTAGTGAAATGCTTTTTTCTTGGTTGTATTTTACTCCTGTAAAAACCTTTTGCTAAAATATCTTATTTTTCTCACTAGATTAAAAAGAATTTCTTTTAGAAAAGAGTGTGTGACTCTTTCTCCGAACACTAATTAGAGGTTATAACAAAACAAAAGGCTTTTAAAAAGACTTAAATAAAAACATAACATCTCTGGGCAGTTTATAGCTTAACCCAGAGTACAACAAGGGCAAACACAATAAACACAAACTGGACAGAGTCCGATAAAGGGCCACGGAGATGATTAAGGGTCGGGAGCATCTCTCCTCTGAGAAGAAGCTGACAGAGATGGAACTTTTTTAGCCTGGAGAAGATTCTGGGTGTACCTAATTAATGTATATAAGTACCTGTGGCGAGAATGAAAAGAGGACAGAGACAGACTCTTCTCTGTTATGGCCAGAGAAGGGACAAAAGGCAATGGGCACAAGCAGAAACATAGGAAATTCCATTTAATTATAAGGACAAAAACTCCCATTTTTTTCTATGAAGATGTCAAACACTGAAAGGGGCTTCCCAAAGGAGTTGTGGAGTTTTTGTTCTTGGACACATGAAAAAATTGCATTCACACAGACCTGAGCAACCTACTCTGGCTGACTCTGCTTTGAACAGGGATTTGAAGCAGACAAGTCTCCAAAGGCCCATGCTGGCCTTGACCATTATGCAATTCTTTGAAATTAAACCTAAATCACAGAAGCCAGCCTCTTAATTAGAAAGATCTCAGGTTAGGAAGATTTTTTGGACAATATATATACATCTGTTTTACTGAATTATTTCATTTTATACACATATTTGTTAACAAATAGAGTTTTTTCCAAAGGGTCTAGCAATTGCTTTTTTCCTTGAGTATCTTTCCAAAATTATTGTGTGTTAGTTCTGTCTACGGTGATATCCTTTCAACACCAAACCTGAACATAGATTTTAACAGGGAGGGTTGTGATCATTTGATCTATAATAAGAAATCAGAAGTTTCACATATCAGAGTGGAGACAGAAAGTAAACTGCCTCTCTTTAGGTCGATAATTTACCTGTGATTCTCAGGAGATTTATACCTTTTGCCTTACTATGTTTTACATTGAGCTTCACAATACTATAAAAGGTATTGAGGAAAATGTGCATCAAAAGTATGATACATGAAAATTAATATGTCCTTAATGTCTTTCAGGTTATACCAAGAGAAGTTACAGTATCTGTTTTTTAAAACATCAATGGAAATGCTATGGCAAGGAGCACAACCTTAATTTTGATCTGAAAATCTCATGTTAATAAAGCATCTGCAAACCTCATCAGTTTTGTAGTCCTGATGACCCTCTCTTAAACAAGTACTCAGAGGTAACAGTGAAGCCAGCAGTCTGGTGAGCATTTTCCCATTTCTGCAGTGGAGTTTACAGTTCTCTTCTGTGGACTCTGAGACCACCAGGCATTCCCATCTCCTGTATGTTAACATCAGGTGTTTGGCAATGGAGTGCAAAAACCACACAATCTTTTCTGGATTTTTTAGATACCCACTTTCAGTTCAGTTCCAGGATTTTTTCTTGCAGAATAACATGAGTGAGTGGTCCCTGAAAAGAGAAACTCTTGCCCGGCAGAGACACAGCTGAGAGGAGCAAGCAAGGCAGGTTAAAGCAATTCCTTCCATGTAGCTGAGCCCATGATGTGAGGCTGCACTCGACCAGCTGTATTCAAAGGTGCTTGTTGCTTGTCCAGGGATAACCTTATGATGTCCACCAGTTCAAGCAGGAAGTCTAAGTGAAACAAAATTCATACAAGAGAAAGCAAAAAATTACACTTCTTGAAAGATATAAAACTACAGAATGAAAATTTTAAAAGTGCAATATTTTATTCAGAGCTTATGGTCTCTTTCTTCAGTTGAGTAAATGTTGCACTTCAGTGTAGTGTTATCTGATTCTGCCACTCATCTGGGTTCTGTGTCATCACAAACATTGTGTCAGAAGAGCTGATTTACTGCCAGAGTACATTTCTGGTGAATGCCAGGAGATAAGTTTGTGTTAATTTACTGTTATATAAAAACCTCTTACAAAATACTATTCTACACACAGCGTTTTATCAGGCACCTATTTATCTAAACTTCCTTTTACGAAGTAGGGAGTGGAGAGACCTGAAGATTAATGTAGTTTACCCAAAATATACACTTTGAGATCTGGTTGGGGATTTTTTTAGAAATTCTTAATCGGAAAAAAACGATATATCAGAACAGTGAGATGGTTAATTGCACTGAGACCATATTACAGCTAAAAAAAGTGATATCATATTTCCTTATTTTCAAGCCATTTGTCTAATAATGTCTTTTAATAATGCATTTTTAAAGGATATAAAAAGTCAAATAGAATCAATATGTATGATACATCCATGTACTTAGAAAAACAATGTAATGCTGAAATGTAGTGTTGGCAAAATTGTCAAGGGGTAACCTTCAGGTCACAGAAACCAAATTTTCTAATGCCAAAATATCTTGTATTTCTCAGACTGTAACATCTATTTAAGAAGCAACAAGCTACAGTAGTTTCCTGTGTCAGTTCACAGGATGCAGAGTATACCTTTTCAGTAATCTATGTCTATGTAGCACAGCCATTCCATGTTTTGTTTCTAAGCAGTTTTATACTTATTATAATTGCATTCTTCTATTCTGCTCTGTAGATGAGTTGACACACCGCAGAGAGCTTGGTGGGGCTGTGACACAAGCTTTTACAACAAATCACCCTTTGCTCAAAAAGGCTAAGTGGACAGAGTGGAGTAAATAGGAATTTCCAGCCCCCTGCTGTTCACACCAGGCTGTGCTGATGTCTTCCTAGGGGCAAGATGATCCTCTCCTGCTGCTCATAAAAATTTCTTGCCCAGCAGCATGGCGAATTTCCTTGTATAGAACAAAGTGCTACAGAAAGTGTGTTTAGGAAATGTTAACAGGCGTTTGGTTGATTTTCCCTCACCTGTAAACAACACTGGATATTCCACTGGTGGCTGGTTAATATATCATTTATTAGCTACCTTTCAGGTAGCTAGAAGAGTAACACTTCAGTTTATGTTTGCCAATTTTTTGTTCTATTACTTTCTGATAAGACCCAGGCCCATGTTCTTTCTCTATAATATATTTTGGGTAATTTGCACATGAAAGAGCTGTGAACTCTGTAACATATTTGTTATTCAGTAAGAGTTGCAATGCAAGTGTATCATATTTAATTATTTTTCAAATATGCAGAACTTCTTAAACATCTATAAGTGCTCTGTCTATAATTTTAGAATTCTTGAATTACGTATCAGTTTATCCTAACTTTAAAGAGAGAAGAAAATATAATAATGGAAATAATGCCCATCCATTAATTACAAAATTGAATCTCTGCTGATCTTCAATTGTTTTTGTCTTTTATCTTGTGTCATAATTGAATTCACAATTTTTTAGGAAATGATAACACTGACATCATTGTCTTTCTGAATAACACCTATTAACACCTAATATTCACCATTCAGATACCCAAGGACATCACAAATCATATCTGCCATGGAGATGTAGTCACTCTGCTGTGACGTTTCTCACTAACCTGCTGCATGTGACGGAATATCTCATTACATTGAAATGTGGGAACTTTGAATACAAATGAAAGTCAAGTCTGAGCACTATCTGTCCAAAACTGAGTGCCAAAGAAGGAATTCTGTTGAAAATAATCCCCTAGACTAAATCCTCTCACATTTGACCCAGAGTGGCTCAGTGGAACAGTTTACAACATGAATTTGCAGACAGTTCTATAGCTACACTAAAATGAAGACTAAGGGCAGAACAAGTGGCACAGAAAAGGAGAGTAGGGATTTTCTAATTGGCCTTGTCACTGAATGTGGCATTTTCTACTATGATGGCCCAGGCTGCCCTCAGTGGTTCATAAACCTGGCTGTTTGATGCCCCACCCAAGCCTCAGACTTTGGCACACACCCCAAGCATGTGCATTCCCAGATTGTAGGAAACTATAAGCTTATGTCACATTTAAATCTTGTTAAAATTTGAACATTTCCACTCTCTCTCTGGTCAGGACGTTGTGTAAGTGTGATATAAAGTCTACATCTATACTAGAAAATACTATTGGCTGGGGAACATTTTCTAGTCCCTAGGCAAAATAATAGTGCATCATGCATCCAGGTAGCTAAACTCTCTTAGACAGTGAAACAGGGTGCTTATATCCATATTTCACACAGGGAAGTACTGTGGCCAGTTGTAATTTCTGGGAATTGTTCAAGGAGGGATTGCTAACTCAGGCAAAGCCCATACCAGGGACCGGGCTAACAATTTATCAGCTAAGACCACTATAAAACAATGTTTGTGCCTATGCTCTCACTGTCTCTTTTAAAATTATAGATTATTATTAAAATTGTAGCTATGTGTTTTGATCTCCCATCTCAGGGTGAAGTTCTGTTACTGCTGGTGAACTGCAATAATCCTCTTAATTGCTCATTCTCTGTTTGGTTCTGGTTCAACACAGGACAGTGACAAAGCTGACCACAAACCTTCATTTCACTGCTCTGCCTTTCTTATCTCTCCATAACCAGCCCTGGTGGAGCACAGAAAAAAAAAACAAACAGGTTTCAAGAGCCTGGACCTGGATTCCTTTTGGGATCAATGGAAGAAAAGGGAGCTTTAGGATTCCATGCAAGGTAGGAGGAAGCAAATGAATGAATGTGCTATGGAAGGAGGATAGTACACTGAGCAGGGGGAGCTTCACAGGCATCTTTCCTAAAAAATTAGCTGAAGTGGAAGGAAGATGAATTTTCCTTCATATTTCTCTGAGAAACACTGAGTCCCCAAATAGCAAAAAACCCTCTTTCACTGAAAGGAAGGGGAGAAAGGGGAAGGGATGGGCAGGGACTGTATTTTTTGTCTTAGAGAGCTGATTCTTTATTAGAATTTTAGTCAATTATCTTGATTTTCTGAAGTCATCCTTAAAAACAATTCTCATAATATTAGATGATCTAATGCCTGGACCTCTAAAGCAGAGTTTAACAAAGGCAAGGGATACTTGGATGGTTCAGTTTTGGTGGATTTGCAATTTAGGTGAGTTGCAAATTTAACCACAATTTAAAAATAAACAAACAAATAAACCTTAACCTGCCAAAAGAAAAAAAAAAAAAAAAAAAAGAAAAAAAGGATCTGAGAACAAAAAAGAAGAAATTTCTCACTTTTTCACCAAATTTTGCAGACTTCATCAGACTTGGAGGGTATTTATAAGAATGATAAATCACTTTTTTCCCCAGAAAAACAACTCCTTCTGTAAATTCCAAGTTCTTTTTTCCAAATGAAGGTGCTGAGCATTCTTTAAAAATGTTTGCAAAGACCTTCTTTAAAAATGTTTGCAATAATTCTGTATGATATATGAAACCAATATTTTTCTATGTCCTATTGTTAGGAAATGGAAGAATTGATTTAGCCAAAGGAAGCGAGCAAGCAAGGAAATCAACCTTTTGCAGTTGTTTGGCAAGTAAATTTTTACCCCCTGTGGTTATGCTCTGTCAAAATTACAGGCCTTTGAAAACAAGGTGTTATAATAGAAAATGTCAGTCAACCTTAATAATAGATTGACTTAATAACTCTGCCTATAACACAGAAGATTGTAAAAGAAATACATGAGAAAAAGAAAGAAAAAAGATTTTAAAAATAATTCGACTTACAGATCTGAGAAAGAGTTTGAAATTCACACAGGATCTGTTTAGCCTCTGGGCGAAAACTACTGCCAGAAAAAAAATATTGCTCTTTCATCTCTGTAACACCATGAACTAAATTTTTAGAAAAAGCTTAGACTAACAGAAATGGATGGGTCTCAAAGGGTTGTGAAATGTGCTTTCAAGCCTCTCATATTCCAGAAGAGGGGCTAAAAAGCAGAAGAGATCCATGATAACTTCAAGAACTTTTACCTTGGTAGCTATAACAATATTCAGTGTTTCCCAAACATTTTTCATATTCTCCTTGCTCTATTATATAAATAATATCCAGGACATATTAACAATGCTTGGAATAAAGTAAGCCATAGAAACCAAAATACGTCCTTTTCAGAGAGAGCTTTCAGCTGGGACAACGAATATGAAATAATTTGGGGAATTATGTAAAATAACTCCCCAAGCCATCAATTCAGCTGACCTGTAGTCCTTAGTCTCTGAAGTTCTTAATCAAGAATAGTATAATGTTTCTGTGAAAAAATAACTTGCAAGTTTTTTGGAAGTTGAACTTGGTCACTGTTAGCTGAAGGCAATGCTAGAGGATATCAACAATTCCTTGCTGAGAAACTGAAACTCAGATCAAAGGACTAAATATGTATATTTTGACTAAGAGAATTCCACAATTGCAGCATGTGTCATGAATGCACGACTATATTGTTTAGTCTAGGAAGGTACAATTAAGAATAATCAGGGGTCTGAAGACAGGGAGAAATTAGACAATTTCACATAGTAAGTTAACAATAATATCCATTAAGTTGTTGATCAGAAATTGAGAGCAGTCCTACCACTGTTTCATTTATTCATAAAGTGAACAAAATACTATTCAAAATTGGTTCTCATGGGGCTCACGAGGTTTGGATGGACCATTGTTTGATGTTTGGTAAGTACATTTTTTGATAAATATGGTGTCCTCGGCAGTAAAGGGTCAAATACAAATATGAATGCTGAATAACTGTATGAATAACTATCTAAAAGGTGGAATATATAAATGTTAGGGAATCCATTTGAAACTGGGCATACAAATTAACTTCTGGGAAGTTAAATAAGTGGATTAAAACTGTTGAAGTGTTGTCATGAAAAGATGGATACTAAACAAAACAGGGATATTGAGTTAGTAATGAACACAAGAAGAAGAAATAATAATGAAAGAGTGGAAATGAAGAAAATTAATGGAGATAGATTTAAAATTAGATCATTTCATTTTGGAAGAAAAAGACCTAAATAAAACAGAAAAGTGTCCTGGGATTTCTAATGTCTTAAACAATTATGAAGTGTTATCCAATTAATCTAATGACATTGCACAGTCAATTTGCTGATAAAAACAACAGTGCAGATTTTGATAACAGAAATTATGACTGACTGCTCAAGGACGGTAAATACAACAAACAAAAAACAAAAAACAAAGACTGAAAAGAGAAATTATCATGAATTTACAACATGCTGAGCATGAGAGGTGATAAGATAAATGAAAGACAACATATTTTAATATGCAACATCTCCCCCTTCCAAAGTAGGGAAGTGATTAGATTGAAAAAAAAAACAAAACAACAACAACAACAACAACAACAAAAAACTAATATAAAAAACAACAAATTCAAGATGTAGTGAAGTAAGCATAACAGCAGTGCTGGTTTGTAATGGCATTTCTGCCATCATTTGTCTGTACACCTCTGCTGCACCATTGCACCTCAGATCAGTTGCTGCGATGTGTTTGTAATCACTGAGGGCAGGGGAGGGGAAAATTTAATGTGGCAAATTTAAACAAAAGTGACAATCTAAAAAAGTCTTTGTCATTCCTTCCGAGTACAGAGTGGGAAAAAAAAAGAAAAGAGAAATTATATAGATAGAGAGAGAGGAAATAAAGGAAGCAATAATCTTCTTATAATCATTGTATGTCCAAAAAGGACATATTTCAGTTTCTATGGCATACCATATTCCAAGCATTGTTAATATGTCTTGGATATTATTTGTATAACATAGCAAGGAGAATATAAAAAATGTTTGGGAAACACTGAATATTGTTATAGCTACCAAGCAACCCACAGCTCTGACTGGCTTTTCCAACATCAGGACAACAGGACACATATCACCCAGAGTATCAGCTAAGAATTTCAGTCATTGTGTATGAAGCCCTACAGAGTTGCTAACCTGAGCTTCACATGGTAAAGCAACCACAAGTCCCATATATGAAAAAATATGTCCCCTGTTACTTCTCACTCACGCACTGATTCAACATGTGATCCTGAATAGAGAACCAAGTGAAGCTATTTGCACTATTCTCACAGTTTATCACAAATGAAACCCATCTGATCCTTCCCTTTCCCACATCTTTTTGCTCAAGGCTCTGTATAGGTAATAGTTTGGATTATGACTACGTGGTGCTGTTTTATTGAAAACTTTTGCTTTTTAGTACTGTGTTTATACAAGAAAAGGTCACTTTTAATAAATAACATCTTTTGTGTCAGGTAGTTCCTACCTTCACAATCTCTCAATATAAATAGTGATAAGCTTACTCTTACTTCTCTTTGAAATGAAAAAGAAAAAATAAACACCTACCTTTATAATGGGCTGAGCTAAATGGTTCAAACTGTTTTTTTGGTTAGGTCAGAATAATTCCCACCTCTAATGACTTGCTTACAGAGTAGAGGATAGAGACTGACAACATCTAGGTAAATGGCAATCTTTTAACTGTCTGCTAAAATGAAACTTTTTTTTTTCTCCCTCTTATAAAAGCAGCTAGAGAGCTGAAATATTAATCAATTCCATTTTATGGACAAGGTGTTCAATCTCTCCTCAAAACACCTAAGTGGTTATTGACTCCCTGTTTCCCATGTTTACATTGTTAATTAAGAACCTCCACAATGAGGTAAGCCAGTAGCCAGGCAATTACAAAGATTGTTGCCAACAGCTACATGATTAAGCCAGTCTATAAAGAGCCCATTTCTCCCTTATTTTCATACCAGAATTTCAAACAGTAAAGCAAAATTTGTATTCACTTGTCTGTGTTTCGTCTGGGATAGAGTTGATTCTCTTAATAACTGGTACAGAGCTGCGTTTTGGATTCAGAATAGTATTAATAACTGATGGTTTGGTTGTTGCTGAGCTGTTGCTTATTCTAAGTCAAGGACTCAAACACTTCTGTCAGGTGTTGCTACTCAATCTCTCTCTCATGTTGTCATAAATAGTATTATTATTATTATATTTTATTTTGTTTCAATTATTAAACGTTCTTACCCCAACCCATTAAGTTTACTTTCTTCCCCTCTATTCTCCTGCCCAACAGCGTGGGTGAGGGCTGTGAGTGAGCAGCTGTGCAGGACCTTGTTACTGGTTGGGGTTAGACCATGACAACTGTTGATAGTAGAGCATGACACAGCTACATTTCTCCATTCCCTTTTGTATCTGTCAGTTTATCTCAGGCGTAAAGGGACAAATTTTAACCAAGGGTTTCAGATAAATGAAACATTCTCCTAAACGTACTGTGCCATTTTTGAATGGCACATTTTTGTGCCCTTTTGAATAAGAAAGTGGCATTTATCTCTCTAATTGACAATTGCTAAATTGACAATTGACAAATACACTACAGGGAAGTCTGTTCATTTAGAAATAATCTTGCAGCACCAGGTTGTACAATGCTCTTTTATAGTCTTGGAAAGTTGTGAGCAGGTAAAAAGTTAAGTTATTGTCAATGTCTTAGAATTAATTTAGTGTTCCCAGATAGAAAGTTTATAATAGTGATTCAGAGTCTCATGTGACCAAAGAAAACCAGATACTTCCTGTGAAGACTATTCTGTGAGTCCTGCCTTTGCCGGAATCATAGAATCATAGAATCAGATGGGTTGGAAAGGACCTCTGAGATCATCAAGTCCAACCCTTGATCCACTACCACTATAGTTACTAGACTATGGCACTAAGTGCCACATCCAGTCT
>VYXB01007921.1:63433-124901 GCA_013397135.1 Pachyramphus minor
AAAGATATGGGAGGGAGGGTGGGAGGGAGGGAGGGGGGTGCAGGAGCCAGATAAAGAGTTTCAGTGTGTGACTTCAGAGACACTGAAGTGGTCACAGACTGGTCATAGGATGTCCACAACAAGTATTTCACTAGAGAGCAAAAGTCCTTTCACACATTTTAAAGCCATGCACCTGCCTAGTGACATCCCCTTCTTATAGAACTTCATTTTGAGCTCACTGACAAGAAATTCAAGTCTTTAGCAAAATATATACAACAGTTAAGCCCTTGAATCTTCAGTGACTTGTAAAAGAAATTTAAAGTAATACACAAAAATTTAGGGAAACATAGTTTTTATTAATTTTTTTTTGTGCTGTCACTAACATACCATAACTGCTGACTATTGCCACACTTAAAACAAGATTTTTCAGTCGTACAACTTCAATGCTGGCAAACACATAGCTTCTAATGCAGCAAATGCCACTTGAATATTTATTGGCATTATAGAACCATCTGCTTTCAGCTTTTCCAGGCTAAAACATAATTTCCCCTCACTGGAATGCTCTCATTTTGCCTACACAAGAAAATCCACGTAAGCCAACTAACAAAGATAACAGAAACAAGGTTAAATTCAAAGAAAAAAAACAGGTGAAACATAATTTGTATCAATTAAGGTTAAGAACCACTTTCAGGTAAAGACTCCTTATTCTGTGACACTGAGGTAAGGGGAATATGAGGAATATATATATGAGTTTGAGGAAGGAGCAGAAGGGGGGGACTGAAACTGCAGTTTAATTTCCTTTCAGGAAAAAACCTTCAGAAATGTTGTTTTGCTGAACCATCCTCATTTATGCCACTAATTACTGGTAGAGGGCTTCTGTGATTTTGAGTCATACCTGTAAAACTCTTTGTTGATGTATTTTTTTGTTTTGCTCAGTGTAAATACGCTGCAAGGCTCCAGGGGCTCCAAAGATGGGATCCAGAGTCTCAGACAAGTGCCCTGAACTCTGGGCTAGAATCTTACTCTTCTTACTTTTTCTCCTTCATCTTCACGACTTGAATGCTTTTCTTCAAGGAAGCGCAGATTCAAAGGAGAAGCTACAGTAAAAGATGCTATAGTGAAAGATGCTATAGTTCTAACATGGTCCCAAGAAATAAAAGCTTGGGGATCAGTTTCTCTCTGGATGAATTTCCTGGGTGAGGATAGCCTGCAAATCTGTTCTCCCGGATGAACAGAGCAGGTACAGCACATGGACACTTCATTCTTCATCAGTAAAAGTAGAAGTCAGTCCATACTGCTAAAACTACTGACACACAGCAAAGACTTTGTGCAGTGCATTGTGCCTGAAGTTAACGATAGAGTTCAAGAAAAGTCCTTAGCAAGTGTGGAACGTATTACCACTCTTCTCAGCACAATGACCCATAACAACATTGTTCCCTTTAATCTTCTTCTATTACCACCTGAAGACTTCAGTCTGGTTTTCAACCATTTGTGTTTGGAAAAAAAAAAAGGTATCTCAGGAACAACTCATATCCTCCTGACACAGTAAGAACTTTTTTCCTTTGGGATATAACAGATCCCAAACACTGAACCAAAGCTTCAATTCAGAGAGGGAAGTTAAACATATATAACCTCAGGCATGCCTGCTGTACCCAAAAGTCAGTTGAACTACTAACATGGTTCAAAGTTATGCATAAGATTGAGCACCTTTTTAATCATAAACAAAGAAGAAAAGATAAAGTATTCATACTTGAGTTTGCTCAGCTGCGGGATGAGCTGCCTGAAGAGATTTGACAATCTAAAATCTGACAGCTTTTAGAGTGCTCCACAAGCTCATTTTTTAAGTTTTTGTTATATCACTTGAATGGCAACAGAATAAGGGTAAATTGTCAGAAGTAAAGAAAAGAAAAGGAAAAAAACCCTTTTTAATAGACTTAGCTGTTAAATAGCTATTACATAAATAGCAATTTTAAAATAGAAAACTGATAAATAGTAATAGGAAAGAAAGAAAAAAAAATCTATTTGCTGATGCGGCTTTCAACTGCTAATGTTTTGCAGAAACAGCCAGATTCAGCCTGCATTTTATGGAGTCCCTCTAAAACATATTGGTACACAACATCCTGCTAAGAAGTCTGTTTGTGTAGTGATCAAATTGCAAGGCTGGAGTGATTAAAAATATGACATGCCTCTCCCAATTTCAAAACTTTTTTAATAATTAAAATGCTTTCTATCAAAGCAGGAAGTAATAGTTTCCCATTTAGTTTACACATTAACCTGCAGATAACCAAGGAAAATAATTACACCATATCATTCAGATAAATTTGTGTTTATGTTAGTATGTAGCATAAGACTCTTATTACACTAAATCTTCTTTTGCAATTTCAGTAATACCAGAAACAAGACAATAAAAAGGAGCAGTACAAAATTATCTGCAGAACCTCTAAGAAATAAAACACTTTAATGTCTTCTGGACACTAAAGCATGTAAACAGCAAACTGCACTGTGCTGAACTCTCCCAGTCAGCTGTCATAGCCTTAGTAACCTGCAAGTAACTGCAAATTACCAAATTCCTGCCCCACCCCTCTCAAAATGTCAGCTGCTGTTGATTCCCTTACTGGAACATCAAAATGCTGCACAACTACAGAGATTTGTCAACTGTTGCATAGAGGGAACTTCAGACAACCACTGTATCGTATTGTTTCCCTCATACTCGGGACTGCCATTCATTGACTCTCAGGGCTGAGCCACGACCTTTCTCCTGCTTGTGATCCTTCCTGATCAAAGCATGGCATTTCCCTCACTGTGAGTGAGGAATCTGAAAGGTTTGGTTGTGTGAGCAGGAACTATTGAGAAAGGATAAGAGAACTAACAGTAAATCACACACAGACTTTGGAAGACAGTGGTTTGTTTGAAGTAGCAGAATTTCCTATGCACCAAAAATCTTTAGAGAAAACAACTACCAAAATCAGAGAATCATAGAAAGGTTTGGGTTGGAAGGGATCTTAAAGATCATCTAGTTCCAAACCTTCTACCACAGACAGAAACACCTTCCACCAGATCAGGTTGCTCAAAGCCCCAGCCAACACGCCTTGAACACTTCCAGGGATGGGGTAGCCACAACTTCTCTGGGCAACCTGTTCCAGTGCCTCACTACCCACTGAGTTAAGAACTTCTTCCTAACATCTGATCTAAATCTCTCCTCTTTTAGTTTAAAAGCATTTTCCCTTGTCATACCAGTATCTGTCCATGTAATAAGTTGTTCTCCCTCTTCCTTATAAGCCCCCTTTAAGTATCGGAAGGCTGCAGTGAGGTCTCACCAGAGCCTTTTCTTCTCCAGGCTAAACAACGACAACTGTCTCAGTCTGTCTTCATAGGAGAGGTGCTCCAGCCCTTGGATCATCTTCATGCCCCCCCTTCCGAGCCTCTAAACAGGACCACATCTTTCTTATGCTGAGGACCCCAGAAATAGACACAGCACTCCAGGTGGGGTCTCATGAGGCACAGTAGACAGGGTTAATCACCTCCCTCTTCACCTCCCAAATTGTATATACCTACACAAAGAAAAGCTTTAAAGGGCTGAGAAGCTCAGCCATTTCACTCTTTTGGCAATAGTCCTCCCATCTTATTACAGTGCAGTTACAATTTCCACAGCTTGTCATTCCAACACTAGAGAGCAAATAATCACCAGCATATCCCACTCACCTATGGTCCTGCATCTGCAGGGAAGGGGATAATTGTGCAGAGTTCAAGATACAGTAGAGAGAAACACAAGTCAGAGATTGTAAATGTTGTGCTAAATGAATAGTGTGGATTGTAGACTATCTCTTTAAACATCACGTAAGAAGAGTGAACCTGAAAATATATTCCACTTTTAGCATTGCCAATAGTTTTTAAGTTTATATGACAGACTCACAGAATCACAGAATATGCCAAGTTGGAGGGGACCCATAAGTATCATAGAGTCCAATGCATCAGATCATTCCAAATTTCTACACTTAGGCACAGAGATGCAGTTAACACGCTTACTAACTCTTTTTTGGTTCAGAATGGTGCAGATACTACGTAAGCTTTTCTCACATGAACTGAGAAACACACAAGATAACATACTTTTAGGGTAAAACCAAAAAATTTTGAGGAATTATTTTCGGAAAGGTCATATGAAATTAGAACTGTGTGAAAGTGAAATCACTAGAAAAAAGTATGTCTTCCAGTAAAATATCTCAGTAGGATCAAGAAATGAAGTGGAAACTGAGATTTCTACATAACTATTAATTACAATAGTAAAAGGATCAGCAGCACCATCCTAGTTCAGATGGAGTTAGTAGAGATACTGAAAGACTTACTAAAATTAATTTGATTCTTAGAAAAATATCTGAGGCAGAGGGTAAGGTGGGGAAAGGAAGAGGGGGTAGTAGTAACATAAACAAGCTTCCTCTCAAAACAAAAGGGAATAGATTAAGGATCAGGAGCAAAGGAAACCAGGAATGTGATGACTAGGGATTACCCAAATACCGAGAAGTTAGCCATACACATTCTTCTGTTTTAGGTTGCTGTTTTAGTCAGAAGAAAGCTTTCCTACTCAAATAAGGATTCCTTCTTTAAAGGAGTCAAATATTACCATGTATTCTCTACAAACCATACCAGAAATTTGGCAACAGTGATGAATGCAAGACCTCAAACCACACAGAGTTGGGAAAGTATCCATATTTCTTCTTTAAAGTGAACATATCACTGGGCTCTGAACCTCAGCAACATAACATTTGTCTGTATCATCAAGCACAATATTTTGTCACAACACAACTTTCACACTGGAAAAGCAGAACCCTTCATATATATATAAGTATGTAAAACAGGACTATGAGGTTCAGCTGTGGGGTGACCCTAAAGGATTAGCAAAGATCTTGCTCCTTCCACCTGCACCTTCTCAAGGGAGGTGTCCTGCACAAATCTGCCTTTCTAGCAGACTTCAGTGGCTTTCTGGGTCTGTATAAACTCCCAGAAAGCCTCACTAGTCATCTACAGATTCTCTGTATTTCAGTCAGCCCTAAGGCATTCTGTAGCTCTGTTTCTGGATGTCAGATCTTTTCGCCAGGTGTCTGCCCTTCCTAGCAACGTGATGATTCACTGTTTCTTGTGCTTCTCCTATTTCTCACCCATACTACCCAGCTTAACACATCCAGTTACTTGTCAGAAAGGCACAGTTTCCTGTTCCCTCCATATGACTTTCCCTGGCCCTGATCATAGAAGCCCAGACAGACAAACCAGCAGCCTTCCTCCCTTCAGAATGCATTGGGGAGTATCTCCAGTGATATAGTTTTAATTGTATCAGCTTCAATTATGTTCGGCACTTCTGTGTTCAGATTCTGTTTCATTGTTTTCCGCTGTATATTTACACAGACATCTGTGAAATCAAATCATGCAGTTCAGCCACTCACTACAGTTTGCCAAAGGCATGGAGAGTGTCATGAAGCCAATAGGCTTGCTGACAGTGTGAGTAAAAATTATTAGAAAGGACAACTGCTGCCAAAGAACGACCTCTGATGTAACATGTTGTTCAGCACTCCTGTGGTCATCCTGCAGGAACATAGTTACAGCATTAGTACAATGAAAAGCTAAGCAGAATCTGAACACACATGCCAGACAATTAAAACTGACACAATTAAAACTGCATCACTGGAGATAACCCAAGAACTCATCTGGGACACTCATATCATTCAGATTCACCAGGATAAGTGAATTAGTTTCTTTGTAGCCACTAGTTTTAATATAGTTGTATTATTTTTGCACCGTTTCACCCTGCCTTTCAGTAGCCTTGATATCTCAGAGGTCAGTGCTTTCCCATCTTCCCACTTTAGTGATAACATCTCACATTTTAGACCACTACATGACCCATCTCTCACTCCAAGAACCATGTGAGATCTAGAGTCAGAATAGAAGACTGTGCTACACTAAGGCAATGCAATGATTTCACAGTCCACCAATAAAACAAAATCAAAGCTCAATTCTCCAGCTGTCACATTGGGGGAAGATGTCCATATTTTTTACTATACTTCTACCTGTTACATATTCAGGCATATCAGATCTAGCAGACAGGACTTTAGATTATAGAGAAATGTAATGTTCCAAACTTTACCTCCTATTTGTCAGCAGCATTGCTTAAATTGAACTGTGAATGGGTACACTGAACACTAGAGAGTACACATAGCTCAAAGCCAAATAAAATGGCTGTTTCTACACTACCTATTTACACAGGAAATGCATTGTTCTGAGTCGCCTAAATTCTGGAAAATTATTGGTCATATATCTTCAAAGTAATAAAAATAACTTTTAAAATATTTTTAATCTTCATAACAAGATAAAGAAACCAATGTCATGCAGGAAGATTCATCATTCTTCAATAGCCTTTTAATACATGTACTGCGTTGAGATTACCATTAACTTAATGCACACAGATCTTGTTTAAAACGAGATAGTTCACTTTGAATACTGAGGATCTAAATAACACATTCAATTATCTTTTTCCTAGTTCAGTTTCTATTATGGGCTATAATGCCTTCTTCATCTAAACAATATTTTTTAAATAAAGTAGACATAGAATAAAAGATTCTTCTAAATTTTTGGCTTGCTACCCCTTGGTTTTCTGACTGACCAGTCAGTCTACTCTGGTAAAGACAATTAGTTACACAAGTCTAAGGCATCACCTTCAGATTTATCTTTCTTCAGAACTGCACTTCAAAACAAGTCTGAAGCACTGGAGCCTCAACAACTGTTCCTCTTCAATGTCATAATCTGTAATAGGAAGTGGGCTTTTTTTAATGAAGCAAATTATGCACACTATTAGTTCATAATTTAAATAAAGAATATTGTAGTTGAGAGATTAATGTGGTAAAAAAACCCTTTGTGTTGTAGGAGTGAGTGCAGGACTTCAATGAATAACAGAGTCGTGTAGCTTATTCATCTTTAAGCAACCTTCCTCACTTACCTCTTTGAAATATGTTTTTATATCTTTTACCTGGGGAGTAGTTTTTGCCCTCAAAACCATTAATGTTGTCTCAAATCTATGGATTCTTCTTCCACAACTTTAATTAGATGATAGAAATAGTTTTATCTGAGTTTTTTCAGTCTATTTCCTGAGTAATAATATCAAAACAACAGAAAATTATCTTTAATGCATACATTTGTGTCATATATTGAGTTAAACAATATGATATAAATAACAAGACAAATTTTGAGAAAATCTTAGTCAATGCCTATCTTGTTGTTTTCAAAAACTTCCCACTACTTATATTTACAGACTAAAATTCATAGAACTAGAATTTTTACTTTCGATATTTATCTCAATTCAGGTTGCCAGCATTTATTTAAGAATAGAATTTTCATTTGAATGCTTAAACAGAATCATTTAGATCTCCATCCGGTTTTTGCTGAGGTCAACAGAACAGATTGACCAGGATTTGGAGATGATTTTCTGTTTTGTCTTTCTCTTCTTGGAGTTAAAGGTATACATTAAGGTGTAGTCTTAACAGATTCAGCTGCTACTGTCAGACTACTATCAGCCTTCGAACATGTGTAGGTCTCTGAATACCAACTGACATATCAACATAAGATCTGTAGCATGCAATTTTACTGAAAGACTATTCTGCACAAGTGAAATCTGAATGAAAATTATTGTTAACATTTCATCAGCACTTACTTTTCAAGGTTTTAATTTTTCTAAGTATCCTTGGACACGCTTACTAAAGTGGGAGTATGTTTTTAACACAAAGATTTTGCTTTCTGAAGCAATAGTTATTACGACTTCAGCAGCAAAACAACTTTAAGAAATTTCAACCCCCTTCATTTTCCTGTCCTACCATTCCAGTACCACTGACATGATTTACCACCTCTTCAGTTGTGCTTGCACAGCAGTTTGTCTGGCTGCATCGGTGAAACGTAACACTGAAGCAATCTAGATTAAAAGCAGCACTCTGAAACAAATTACTATTTTTAATCTAGGCCATCTGCCTCTGTCATCTGCCTCTGCTACAGACTCAAAAACAGTTGTCTCAGGATAACAGGGGAGGTAGAGTGGAGCTGGAGATTTTCCTAGGACAGTTTCACTCCATAAATCAATGTGTTACGTGCAATTCAGAGGCAGATTTCGTCACACCTAACTGTGCCTACATAGTGAGCTGAGATCAAAACCTCTGAACTGAGGTTTTGTGTATGTATCCACATGGGTACCAGGTATATAAACTCTAGGGCACTTAATGGAGCAAAAGTCAATACATGTACAGAGTCATCCAGCTAACTTCAGACAGAAGAGATACGTAAGGCACCTATATCCAATGGATACCTGTGATTAGGCAACTGAAGTCAGTTGTAGGAGCCTGCCTTAGGTTGATTCATATACATCTCTACGACCTGTGGTGTCTAGCCCTCCATTGGCTAAATGGAAGAGTAGACAGCTACCATGTCCGTAACCTTAAACTGAATACTAATCCTAAAACTTCATATTCTCACAGTAGGTTTTGTGTTTTATGCCCACTCATAGGTACCTCTCAATATTTGATACCTCCTATGGTGTCCAGGCTGCCTGGGACTGGTAGATACGAAGCTCAGCCTCTGGCCTGATGAAATGCTGAGCAGGATACTTCAATAGAACTACACATTAGTGTTCAGAAGCAAGGCCTAAACCCTGAATTATGGGTAGGCAAATCTCATATGTTCATAGATATTTCTCTAATGGCACAGCCACTGTGTGTAGTCTTCCATACCGTGGCACCTCTTAGTTCTGCCAAGAGGATTCTCTGTGGATTTTCCTGCTGAATGAACCTTTAGGAAGTTGCAGTCTTTCTCTGAACTGATTTCCCCTTGACTCCAAAGACAGCTATATTGGCAGAAGTGATGTGATGATACATGGAGTCACTTAGAAAATGGACAAGAAGGGAACAGAAGTGAGGAGAGAAGAAACTTAACCCACTATTACACCAGAAAAAAAATTCCTGAAAACAGATAAAATTTCTAGATATATTTAACAAAATCAAAGCAAAATAATAGAATATCCCAAGAATCTGTAATATTTCATATGTGAACAGCATGCTTCACTACCCAACATGCCAACCAGTTAAGGTTTCCTGCTTTCAGACTAATTGATAAGGCATGTGTATATTTAACTCCTGCTTATGTAATGAAAAATTAATTTAAGGTTTTATTTAATCTTTCCTATTCATTTCGTATACTAATTTATTTTAAAAAGAAACATGTGTGAGTATTGTAAATAATGAAAAATGTATACTATGTTTCTAATATCTTGAAAAATATGTACTTTAGAAAGGCTTTGTGAAATGAGAGTTGAAAATTAATTTGAATCTAAATGTTTCACTGTATCATATATAACAATCTTGTGAAAATTACTTGTCCATTCTACGACAGGATATAATAATCATTATTTTCACCTCAATATATGTTCAGTTAACAGATCTGCAAATATGTATAGTTACCATGAATGAAAAATGAAGATGAGAAACTGAGACAATCTTTAATTAGACTGTTTGTTGGGTTTGTACATAATTTTTGGAGTAGAATAAGGTGCACTGTGTAGGAAGAAGTCTTTCAATTTTTTCCTTCAGATTTGATGTGAAAACTTTGAATTTTGGGCTAAGTCGATTTTTCTAAGTGTAAGATTTCTAATATCAACACTTAGCTTGGACATAGTCTTCATCCACTGTAACAGAGCTAGGGAAACCAGGGAGTGATGTGAATCTCTCATTTAGAACCAGATTAATGAGTTCTTCTAGTTACTTCCTGTATGTTAAAGAGTTTCTTTCATTTTTTTAAAGCTTCTTGAGGTCTACAGTTTCTATAAGCAGGGAACTTTCTTTTAAATATTTTCATCTCAATCCTTTGATCTGGGAGGAAAACAAAAAAATGGGGGAAAGATTGGGTTGTTTGGGAGACTGAGGAGACCTTATTTATTCATATAATATTTTAGATGTGACTAGGACAGCAAAAACTTCACAACTGTCTTGCCATTATGTCTAACTTAGTCATTGCTTAGAAAAGCAGATGAATTTTGCAGCTATAACAATGGTGATTTGGAGTCAAGGGACTGAAAAAACTGCAATGTCAGTGCAAAGTTACAAAGTGTAAGTGGGATGCCCAGGGTGTGGAGGACGGGACTTGACACTTGAAAGGGCTTTTGAGAAGGGCTTTATTTATTTAGTGGCATTAAATTAAAAAATTAAATTACAAAATTATCAGTCTACAGACTAAGACACTTGACTGGATGAGCACATTTAAAATGGAAGAAGGCTCAAAGGTCTCAGTCAGGTCTTTCTACAGAAACTTAGATAGCGTCTCTTTTTTACCTCTTCTCCCTCTCCATCCTAGTCCTTCTTAGTCACTCTCATCCTTCCTCACCTTTTAAGAGTATTAAGACTTCAGCTCAATTCTGCATCTGCTGAGTGTTCACATGCTCTCATCAACATCACCTATTTCTATCCACAGCTTTCCACATGAAGCAGTTTCTCATACTCCTCCTTTTCCAATCCCTCCTACCACCTTGTTTGAATTTATCATTGAATAAAATTCAGACATCAAGGAACTAAAAGGAAGAAAAAAAAAGAAATTCATCTATTCATGGGTACCATGATATCTCTTGGATACCAATCTGTCTCTGGATTGTATGGATGAGATCATACATGTGTATATTGTGCAGGCGAGCACGACAGAAGATCTGTTTAAGACAAAATGATGAGTATGGACAGTACTGAATTAAAAATAAGACTTCTGTACCCAAGGTAATAACTTCCTACTTCAGCCTCATTTACCAGCAACCTGGGAAATCTGTCCTGTTGTGCAGTCACCCATAGGTGTCAACAAGTGAAGCACCAAAAAAATAGCATAAACAGAACTTTATCTCACAAGATGACAGAAAACTCCATGCATTCATTCCCTCAAAACATCCCTTACCTCAGCATGGCTATGACAGATCCTTTCTTCCAGAGCTTTTGCAGACACTAGGCACTCTTTTTCTTCATGCAATTATTCTGGCATTTCTGCTGTGTATAGAAAACAGATATGTTTTTCCACAATGCTTTTAACTTTCTGATCCAAAGCCACTGTCTTTGGTAGAATCTGCAAAGTGGGAAACAAATCCAAAGCATTATTTAGCCCTACACAACCCAAACTATTTGCTATTTTTCTGTAGCAGTATCTTATCTCTTCCATCTTGTCTTTGCAAGTCTTGAGAAAGCAGTCAGAGTGGGACTTGAAACAGTTCTCAAGGGAACAGGGCAGTAGGGATGTTTTTGGACAGAAAATGACTGTTACAGTACCCTTTATAAAGAATAGAGAGAAAGCACTGCAGTCCTTTGAACAAATTCACTCATATTTATGACATGAACCAAGCGTTCTCTGTGACACTGCCCACTATCACTTCCCACAGATATTAACAATCTCTACTGTGCACACTATCTGACAAGGTCCTAATCCCTTTGCTTTAAAAACCTCGTTGGACACCTATTGCTCTCTGCAGCTAAGCATGGGCTTTTTAGGCTCTTAAAAACATTTGGTAGGATGCACTGTTCCTTTTCACGAGCTTTGTGAGAAAGGATGTTGTGATAGCTCATAGTGGGTGAGGTTTTACAGGTAAAATATAAAAGAGAACCAAATGGTGAATTCTTTGTGGTTATTGCAATGTTCACTGGAATTTGAGATAAGCAATAAAAGAAGGACTAATTTGGGTAAATGACACCATAAATTGCCACCATAAATTGTAGGATATTCTACATTCCCTTGACAGGCAGTCTTGAATAATGGCCATTTCTAGAATAGAATTCATTGCACTGTAGATATTTTGGATGTCTGCTACAATTAAGATAAATTGTGTTCTAAACTCTAGAAGTTATTGCTATCTTAGACTTGGCTTTGGTTACAAGACAGAAATTCCAGAAGAGCTACTTAGAAAAATAACCTTGCAAGCAGTAACCACAAATTTAAATTAAATAGTCTGTAATTAAGGCACACATTTCAAGATGGATGACTTTAAGCTTTTTATTAAAATCAGTGTAAATGAAAAATAAAGGACAGGAACACAGTGAAAGTTTGGAATTTCCTTTAAGGTGCTGTGAAACATCTTAAATTAAAAGGGAAAACATTGCATAAAAGGACTTCACACTGTCTGTCAATAATTTCAGAAATGCAGGGAATAAATGGAAAATAAAAAAAAGAGGAGTAAAATAAATGAGGTGCCAAAACTCAACCTCATTCAGCTTTTATAAAATAAATCAAAACAAATGGAAAGAGGTTATTTGCTAAAAAGTGCAAAAGAGAACAAAGCAAGTAGAAGCAGATATTAAGAAGCAAGAATGGAGTCATTATTTAAAATTATGTAGGTATGATCTACTAAACAGGTGACTGATGTGTGTCACTTTTCAATTTGGCGGATAATATTGGCTATGGAGAAGAAGACAGAACAGGTACAGACAGTGAAAAATAGTAACTTAAACTAAGGGAATATGAAATTTTATAATGAAAGAATAATAAAAAATTTGTGGAAGAGCAATCATGACTGAAGATATATGCCCACGTTTTTCCTCTGCCTAGAAAAAAAACTAAAAAACCAAAAATACTTGCAAGCTGCATCCAAGGAAGGAAATTTCATTTTTAAATCAGTGCTTTAGAAGTAGCCTGGATTAATCAATATTTGTCAGAAAAAAAATTACTTTGGAGGGAAAAAAATAATTACTTATTTTGGTAAGTCTAAATGTTTTTACAAAGTTAGTTTAGAGAATAAATATTACCTGAAAATATGATAAACTATATCCTCTAGGGTACAATCAGGAAAACAGCAAGGGTAGGGATATACCTGTAAGAAACCATCACAACTGTGGTTGCAAAAAATCTGGTGCCCAGATTTTGGCTGTGTGTCCTGGCTGAATACCCACCCCCATATTTCAGCTCCTCTTCTTTTTCCTTCCCTCTTAATCTTTCCCATCCTCTCTTTCTGTCCACCAAGAGCAACTGTACTTTGAATACAGTTTGGTCTGATGGTAGCCACCAAATGTCTCCACCAAATAAAATGGAACAAAAAAAGTGACGCACTTTCAGCTGAGATAGAGGTAATTTATCCTCAGTATCTGCTACAATGGTGTGTTTTGGATTCAGAAAGAGAATAATGTCAATCACAATGCTGATATTTTGGTTCCTGCTAAGTCATGTTTAGCCTGAGGGAGCATAGCCAGTACAGGTGACCCAAAGGGATATTCGCCAAAGCCTGAAAGAGTTTTCACCCCTGACTTCCACCATGCAGTGAGGTGTTTGGAAGCCAGCTTGATGGCTGGACTGAGTGCTTCAACCAAGGACTATCTAATATGGAACACCTTTAACTATATTTACTTAGACTGAGGAGGAGCCAAGGCATTATTGTTATCCAGCTATAATTAGAGATCAAAACAGTGCCATAAAGACAGGAACTAGAATTTTTTTCTCAAAAGGGATATCCTTTTACAGTGTACCAGAAAATGTCTCAAGGTTGTTTTAAACAAAGCTCTCAAGGAATGCTCTGGCAAATGACCTGACACCAGTCATGATTTATTTGTATTTTCTTAGATATTTCTCCTGAGTCATAAGAACAGATTATAACCTAGTTTATCTGTGACGTGAGATCATTAACTTCAGGAAGTAAAAAATGATACCTCTGCTGGGCAGAGTTCTTTAAAATTATGTTCCTAACAATTTACTGGCCTCAGAAAGTTCACTCTTTGTCATATTTACAAGTTGTATTATATTAAAGCTTTTTGTACACATCATTTTGGGGTCAGATAAATGGCTACATACAGTATTATAATGTGGTATTGCATGTCCATGTACAGATCATTATAAAACTGTACTTTATAATGGAATATTCCTAGATAAGTGATACCTAATTAATGTTTTATATTTCCACTTTACGCACATTTTACATGTTTGGGAGCACAGATGGTGAAATTGATAAGACAACAATGTCTGGAAAAGATTGATCATGAATTATCCCTTCACGCACAGACAGAATACTGCTATGGAGGCAGAGCTGAACAGAAGAATTAAAGGAGTTAGTTTCCCCTTTATTAGTAAGGTATTGTCTTGACTATTGCATTCTTCTAAAGTGTAAATGAACTAGATATTCAAAATAGTTTTGTCAATTTTTCTGGTGGAAGTATTGGATTGGTTTCATTTACAAAGTCCAAGCCCTGGTTCTATTGAGGTGCCATCAGTCTGATAAACAGAATCATAGGTAACTGATTAAAGAGCTCAAAAACAATCATTACAAAAACAGTGGTCTTGTTGCAAGCAGCACTTTATGAATAAGTGAGTTCTGTTAAGCCAGTGGGACACAACTCTAAGAGTCTGAAAGCTTACCTTGAAAAAAATTCCCTGAATTACATATGTAGTCGATGAGAGCAAGAGCCAACCACCTACAAAAGGTAATAATCAGATACAATAATAGATATATATTTCAAAATAGGGTGTGTCTCCCTTTCTCAAATGACAGTAAAGCTGAAGTGTAGGGATGACATTCATCGCTTCTAACTTTATCTCTATAAAAGTCAGCGTTCTAAGGTTTATTTTTCTCTACTGACTAGAGGTTGAATTTGATTGAGATATCTGCACTGAAGACGTGAGTTTAGGTGAGATGAAATCCCCTTCAGTGGCTCTATATCAGGAATTTTTCTCACTTGTAACACTCCAAAAAATGTTCTCTCCTTCTTGCCTCATGAATTTCACAGACTTGAAGAAACTTGTAAATATTTATCACATTATACTACCTAAAATAGAATTGAGATCTTCCCAAGCAAGAATCTAGTCTACACATAGAAACATGTGACTTGAGACTCCATTTTAGTTAAGCAATAACAATGCATAAATATGCAATGCAATGCATTGTCACTTTATTATTTTCAGTATTTGAAGAGAGAGATTCTGTCTTTGAAGGCAGAGCCTTGTTTCTTTCTTCTGACTGTATAGATATCTTAGGCACTTATTTAAGGTTAGTACACTAGAGAGGGCCTCCATCCTATCTATGTACTAAAAAGTTAGCTATTGAGTTAGTTAGTTAGTCAGTTACTTAGTTAGTCAGTCAGTTACTCCAAGTTATACTTTTTTGGTTTTCTTTTCTTTTTTTTTTTTGTAGTTGGTGAAGGGAAACAAACTTCTAGAGGATGATTTATCCAGAATAACCATTTCGTAATTTCACTGGTGAAATGAATTCTATTTTAGGTATTTCCATTGCATATGCAAGTAAATAGAATAAAATAGAATAGGATAGACAAGAATATTTCAATTGCGGTTGAAAGGGACATACAGCAATCATCTAGTCCAACTGCATGACCAATTCAGGGCTGACCAAAAGTCAAACCACGTTATTAAGGGCATTGTCCAAATGTTTCTTAAATGCTGATAGGCTTGAGGCATCATAGACAAACCCAGCAAGCCTCTTCCAGTGTTTGACTGTGGTTTTGGTAAAGAAATGTCCAGTCTAAACCTCCCCGACAAAGATCTGAACCATGCCCACATGTGCTACAAATAGATTCCATGGAGAAGAGATCAGCACCTCCCTGTCCACTTCCCCTCCCCTGGAAGCTGTAGAGATCAATGAGTTCCTACCTCAGCCTCCTTTTCTCTAGACTAGACAAACCCAGAGCCCTCAGCTGCTCCTCACAGGACATTCCTTCCAGCCCTTTCACCAGCTTTGTTGCCTTCTCTGGACTCATTCAAAGACCTAAACATCTTTCTTAATTCGTAGGGTCCAGAACTGAGTTAAATGGACTTGGCATGCTTCCCCTGAGTACCTCATGTCTTTTTCATGCTTACTGAAGATGAAAGGCACAATCATAGAGGTTTTGCATCCATGTTTCAGATAGCGGCCTAAAGGTATGTGGAATGACCCCAGACCTTGTCTAACAAGAATGATATTATTCTCACAGGGAATTGCACAAAACAGAAACTAAGATTTCCAAAACTATGACCTCATGAGAATGTCAGTTACTTATAAACCAGTTCAGAACGTTCCTTAGATTTTTTTGCCTGTAGAATTAAAATATGGAAGCTGTTTACCCAATTTATATCTGTGGGAAAAAAAGATGGCATAATTTTCACCCATTCCATTTATTAAAAAAATTTTAAAAAATATTAGATGACACTTCCATACCAGCGAAAAAATAAAAATGTATACTTACAATAAAAACTTATTTCCATGGGAAACTACATGGGGACATTGTTTGTAATCAATGATGAGACTCCTGGGAGTCTGCAAACATAAGCAAACATAAGCATGCACATGAGCAAGAGTAGCCTCCACAGCTGAAGAAGAGTTCAGTGAATGAATTACACTGAGGGATAGAAATTCAGGTCAGTAACAGCTTCCTCCAAACAACATGATCCTGAGCTGGGTCTTTAGCGGCTTAAAGTTTGTGGAGCCTTACAGCAAACTGTAGTAGGAAGTTACTTAATATTACAATGCTGTATCCAGGAATAGGGAGGGCTGCATACATTCCTAGGAATTGGAAAAGCAGTATCTTCATCCTGGCATCCTGATCTGCAACTTACCATTTCCCTAGGACCATCCAAAGACATCTACACTTGTAGGTGCTAAATCCTGTGAGAGATGAACTGCGAACTGAGGACACGTGCTTCATTTTCTGTGGAAATACCTGTCTGATTCTCTTGAACTCAGTCCTGTGTACTGAGTCCTAGCCTTTTTTCTTCTCATCTTGTTAGTGCATTAAAAAAAAAAAAAAAAAAAAAAAAGTCGTCTCACTTTTCTTTTGGTTTCCATTTGTTTTGAAGGCCCTCTGAAACCTTCTTCTGCTTCCTTTACTTATCCTCAGAAAAGAAGGGTTGTTGCTTTAGTAATGAGAGCAAACATGTTGTCTACCCCTAAGTTTTGGGGAATATGTTTTTGCCTAATACATATTTTTCAGTCAGAACCTATTCAGCAAAAACAACTCTTCTTCTGGAAAATCTGTCTTAGACAAAAAATAAGCTCATGAAGAATTAGTGCAATAGGAAAGAGGAAAGGATATACCTTATCAAAACCACATTTTCACAGCATCTAAACATTTTAAGGGTTGCACAAGAGGTAGAAAAATAATAATCAGATATTCTTCACGGGAAGTATTGACTGCTCTGTAACCCGAAGGAGATCCACTAGAAGCAAATGAGAGCTAATGAGAAATCTTAAACAGGAAAGAAAACAGAAAAATATGGAAGATGAGTCATTTCTGTAATAATTGGTTATGTTCATTTCAGATGAATTGATGTGTGACCATGCTTTTTTTAGCTACCTTTCCATGAACTGCCTTGTAAACAAAATAAACGGTTGACAATAAACATAACAGCCTCATTTAAATATTTTCAAAATTTATCTCTAACAACCTTGCACTTTTCTAATTAGGGGCAGATATTTAGTACTTGCTAATTGAAATTTATTTTGTCAATAAACCTTTACTGCCAATTTTTTAATTTACACTGAATATGTAATACTCTCAAGTTTGCAGTTCTCATCAGTAAGAAATAAATTTATACAAACTAAATCTAATCTAAATGCCATGATGGCATTCATTTAATTTCAATTATTATTAAAGCTTGCTCAGTTAATCCATCTGCTATTTCCTTTAAGAACTATATTGAGGGATTAATTTAGAAATTGCTGTATAAGGTGGTCTAAGCAGAAAATGAACCAGAAAAGAAGTCTTGCCCTGTATTTACAAGTCTCTCAAACTTTCAAAGTGGATAAAGCAAGTCATTAGTCATTAACTGTAAATAAATGGAACCTACTGTAAATTGAACCTACTTTCCAGACATTATATTTTTTGGGTAAAATTATTAAATAATTAAGAAACTGTCATCTCTAACCTTGGCAACTTAAAATTTCTCAAAACCTTGATTTTTGTCCAAGGAAATAGTTTATAAGTACTATAGGGTTGAAATGCCCACTCTCGGGTATTTAAATTTATTATAACTTCAATTGAAAAAAAGAAAACCAAACAAACCAACAAAATCTTATGTTCAATCCCTCAAACAAAATTATTTAGGTTAGTAGATCCCATTATCATTATGATATTATTATCTCCTGACAACATATAGCAAGGTCCATTAAATCCACAATAGTCCAGCAGTAAAACACCAAGTTTAAAACTTAATACCACCAAGTAGGATCTTGATGAAAATTGTTCTCACACAGTGAATCCTTCACTCCTTTAAAGGCATGTAAACTCCAGTGTACAGTGCAATGCATTCACTTAATACAAGAAAAATTAGTTTTCCAGCAATGCTGTCATTCTCTTAATCTTTCAGATCTGAGATACCTGACATACAGGAAGTTTGAGCTACCCTCAGTTTTTATTCTGTGGATCAAAGATGTTCACATGTCAGTGAATTATGTGTTAGATCATTTTCCTTTTAGGAAGAAAAAATATACAAGGAAAAGAAAAAATATGAAAAAACAATCAAACAATAAAAAAATCCAACCATATACTCTCAAAAAAAAAAAAAAGTCATAACAAACCAAACATGGACTATGACTGCAAAATTATTCCCCGCTAATAATCTCAGTATAAAACCTATTGAACTATTCATTTGGATCTAACTTTACTAGTTTTACAGAATGAAAATTCCCTTTCTTACCGAGAGAAGTCACTTTTTAATCAGCTTTTTGGTATTTTCTTTCAGTGTTTAAAAACAATCAGTAACTCTTAAGCTACTTAGAGTTTAACTAAATAGATCGATCCACACTATTACTGTGTCCTATTGGAATGAGATTTTAAGTTCCTCTAGGAAAAGCCTTTTCATTACCTCACAGTGATTACCTTGATACTACCAGAGTATGCTAATAAACTACTTTAAGTGTGGGGTTTTTTCTACTAAAGATAAAGGCCCCCAATATGAAGAGAGAACTGTCCCAATCAGTTGCTCAAAAAATGCAAATTTCTAAGCTGTGGGCCAGAACCTTGAATCATTTTCAGTCTTTGTGCAATAATTATCATTGGTCCAAACATCTCCAGGTGTTTGTACTGACATTCATGCCTACTTTTGGCTCAGCTAAGTGCTCAGTTGTGGTGGGAAATCAGTACAGTGGGAAACTGGACAGAAACACTGATACTTCTGCAGCCAGAAATCTAAACAGGTCAGAATTTACTACAACAATTGAGCCACTGGCAAAAAGGTAGGAGAAAACTTTTTAAGTGTCTTCCCCAGAGTCTACTACTATGACACACCTTATCATCTGGAGCATTATGGATAAACATGCTTACAGCAGTAACAGTTGAAAGAGAAGAGCACACTGCTGTATACATGGTTTTCCAAAACAAAGTCAGTAGTGAAAATGACTGAAAATGAAGATAACAGTAGAAGCAGTCATTCTCTTTTTTTAAAGAAAAATTAATTATTAGTGTGATCTTAATAATTTGAGGTATCCTACAGTACAAAAAGTTTTAGAGAGGTATGATATTATTTATTAAAAATAAATATATTTTTATTCTCATTAAATAAGCACTCATTTTTGAACACTGAAATCTCAGTGGGACAATATCATGTGTTGTGTGACAGTTAGTTAGTTACCCAGGACCGTGTCCAGATGGATTTTGAATACCTCCAAGCAGAGAGACTCCCCGAGTGCCTGTGCCAGTGCTCCATCACCCTCACAGTGAAAAAGTGTTTCCTGATGACCAGACAGAACCTCACATATTTCAGGTTCTGCCTATTGCTTCTGGTTCTTTGCTGGGCACCACTGAGAAAAGCCTGCCTCACAAAGGGCAGTAGATATTCATAAAGTCGAAACAATACAAATAGCCTTCACTATAAAAATATCATTTACTCAAACCCAGAACCTTGTTATCCAGAAAAGAGCATTTCACAGATGCTTCATATTATATATGCCATCTGAGGAGAAAAATGCATGATGTTATAGCAGTGCTTCAGGCCATTTCTGAGTGGAGTGAGAGGAGGAACTGGTTGTCTATTATCTATAGAACAAAGTGGTTATTATCAAGAGTCATGGAGTTTTTACTCTTGGTAAATGAGCTTGAAATTTATGTAAAGTGCTAGAAATGAACAAGAATGGCAAAAGAGCTTTTCAATTATTACAGAACAAAATACTACACTAGAGTTGTAACAATATAGTTCTCCACTTTGATTCACCAAGATGACTCATTCTAATAATGGAGAGATTTATTTTTGGACCTAAAATGTAGCTCAGTTTGCATGCCCATGCAGCTCTGGCTTAGATTATTCATTACTTATTATTGTTCTGCTTAAGAACCTTTCTTTTACATATGCCAGAAGGGTTGTTAGTTGTAATGGCAACATGATGGTATGAACACCCGCACTTATGACATGGTCAGAACACAATTCATTTCTCAGGGATCATCATCAAAACACTCTGTTAATAATACCTTATAGTCAGGAGCAATGGAGACAACAGAATTATCTTTAAATGTGATGTCACAAAAATAATATAGGTAGGCTTAAAAAGTAATTTTTAAAAGCTGACATTTCTCACCACTCAGAAAAGGAACAGCTCACAAGTGGCAGAACTCTAAAGCTCTATTCATTATGAGCTATGATTAAAGCATGGTTGGATGATAAAATAAGTACTATTGCTTGTTGCTTTTACATGCCATATCCACTAATTGTCATAGACTTTCAGAAAGCAAGTGTGACGTTACAGATAAATGTGATTCACAAAAATGATTTATTAATGAAGCCCTAATTCATGTGTTAGTCAAGAGACTAAAGTATGCTGCATAAAGAATATTGTTTAGAATTTTATATGCAAACAAAGAAGTGTTAGGTTTTTTTACTGCATATCATTGAGTCTGCAATTGTTTTTCAGGCTTGAATGCCTTTGTAATGGAAGATGCAAACCGCATGCGTATTAAAAATCCTGAGGTTAATTAGTTTGCTAAAGAAGATCCTTTTGAGATGTTACAGAAGTAAAGTGTCAGTAACAGCTACTGTATGAAAAGTTAGTGTTCACACTGGCATAAATGACCATATGGTACAATGTAAAATTGATCTGTGTTGAATTTTAGTGAGAAAAAAAGGAATGAGACTCCAAACAACATTATGAATATGCTTCACATCTCTTTTCTGAACTCCTAAATAATGATGATCTTAAAATCAGAAGATATCATAGGAAAAAAATTTGCAAACAAATCTTAATACATTAAAAGAGGTACTGCAAAAATCCCAAACAAAGCCAATAGAATGTCCATGCACAAAAACATTAACTAGTCTGTCACAGTTTTGTGTGTGTATAGAACAAATTGTCCACCTTAATGCATCTACGTACGTAAGACAGAAGCAGATATATTTGCAATCTTTCCAATAAAGTCTTTATTACATTTAAATGAATATTTTACTGCTAATTTTCTTATAGATATGAACTATATGAATGAAGTATGAATTTCTAATTGATCATAAATAGAGATCAACATAGAGGGACAAGGACAATAACTGTTGTTTGAGTTTTACTTTGGTGGTATGTGTAGAATCTTAGTATATGTGGGTAACAATTCTCTACCACTGGAAGATAGCAGATATCCTTCAATATACCATGCTTCAAACTGGGCCAGCCACAGATAAGCGTGGCTCGCACAGTCACACATTTTTTTAAAGTCCTTAGTGACGTCATTCAGTGCCAAATAGTTTTCATAGATCTTGGAATTATAGGAAACTGGACTCATTATCTCTGCATATTAAAATATATGCTAAAACAGATAGTCCTCCACTTCAATCAGACAACACAGTGCCAAAACTAGATATCTATCTGTAAAAGCATAAGCTCTGTATGATTTTGAAAGCTGAACCCCATATCTAATTAGCTGCGTATAATCAAAGTTCAGATTCAAATCTTGTAGCTTCTGCCTTTTCTTCTTTAAAATATCCGTTTCAACATTTATCATATTTAAGGATTCCTACCAACTGTCAAAGGAGGTAACAATGTGCAAATCCCAGCAAAGAGTTATGCTTTCCACATCTCAGCTATCTGAAGGAGAGCCAGATCTAAGTTCTATAAATAATTAGGAACACAGACATGATAGAATCTTAACAAACCGTATGAGCATTTGTTTACTAATGATTGATGAGAGGAGGTATACTACAGAGAGTACCACTCTTTGTCAGGATGAATTGCTTTTTCTTTCACAAGCATTTATTTTTTGAATCTATTGTGTTATTAAAATGTAATATCATTCATCTGAAAGTGCTCATTTAAAATAAAGCACATGTAATTTATCCTGGGAATAAACAAGCTAAATTTAGGTTGAAAGGCCAAGGAGATATAAATGAAGGTAATGGAAAACTGTATTCTGCTCAGCTGAAAATTTGTTTCAAAGTCTCTTTTTTATTGTTATCAACAACAAAGAGAAACTTAAAGGGACTCCTTTGTTTCTCTACTTGGTTTCATTAAACAGGGCTTAGGTTTATTAATGAAATTTTTATAGAAATTCAGTATGTGTCATCCCAAAATATAGGTTTGAAATATTTCAAGAAAGAGTAAATGTATCTTTAAAAGATCTGCTCGATCAGAATGTTGAAGCTGGGCACTTTGCACTGATAAAAGTACAGAATAATAAAAGTAGCAGACAAGAAAGAAGTACGGATGGATTTTATATCTCACTCACTTGTTAAATTCTATGACCCATGTTATTCACGTCAGAATACATGCTTTCAAAGGTGTACCAAATTAAAGTTAGAAACCAAATCCAGGTTTCTGAATTCCATGAATTTTGTTACTCTCTCAACAGTACAAAAACTTTATGCTTTTAACAACACCTAAGAAAAAGAGAACTTAAGAAATTTTCTTGACCAAGTAATTGGGATTCCACTTCACTTGTCAGAAATGAAAGTAGAATAAAATATTCAAAACCCAGAGACAGAAATAGCAACTGTCTTTTGGAACTGGATATTGTAAGTAAAAAAAACCCAACAGTGAACAGAGTCAGAAGACTCTGCAGAGAAACCTCAACAGTCTGGACTGGTGGGCAAAGGCCAATTGTAAGAGGTGAAACAAGGCCAAGTGATGGGTCCTGCATTTGGGTCACAACAACCCCATGAAGTGGTACAGGCTGGAAAAAGTGGCTGGGAAGCTGCTTGTCTGAAAAGGACCTGGAGGTGCTGGTCAACAGCCAGCTGAACTCCAACCAGTGTGTGCTCCCAGATGGTCAAAAAGGCCAATGGCATCCTGGCTTGTATCAGGAATAGTGTGGTCAGCAGGACTAGGGAAATCATTGTTCCTCTGTACTTGGCATGGTGAGGCCACACCTCGAATCCTGTGTTCAGTTTTGGGCCCCTCGGTTCAGGAAGGACATTGAGGTGCTGGAGCATCTTGAAAGAAGGGCAGCAGAGCTGGTAAAGGGTCTGGAACACAAGTCTGATGATGAATAGCTGAAATAGCTGAGGATGTTTAGTCTGGAGAAAAGGAGGCTCAAGGGGGACCGTATAGCACTCTACAACTACCTGAAAGCAGGTGGTAGCTTGGTGGGGGTCAGTTTCTTCTGCCAGGTGATGAGTGACAGGATGAGAGGAAGTGACCTCAAGTTGTGGCAAGAGAAGTTTAGGTTGGATATTTTGAAAAATTTCTTCATGGAAAGGCTTGTAAAAAATTGGAACAGGCTGCTCAGGGAAGTGGTAGACTCACTATCCCTGAAAGTGTTCAAAGAACATGTAGATATGGCACTTGAGGACATGAGCTGGTGGTGAACATGGTGGTGGTGCTGGGTTGACAGTTTGACTTGATGATCTTAGAGGTCTTTTCCAACCTTAATGAATCTATTACTCTATAATTCCATACTCAATTTTTTTTCTATTTTTTTTTTCCTCTTGGAATATTTTCTGGGGCAATTTCTGGTATGCATAGTGTTCAATCATTCAGTGATTGAACAATATATTGATAAGCTTGATGGCTGAATTTCCCTGGCAAAAAAGGACAGAGCTGAAAAGAAACATTACAAGAAGAACATTGCAGAAGGAAATAGCAAAACCTATGAAGTAAATGCAACTTGGAGTGTTTTTTCCTTTTACAAGAGCTTATGCAAGTCCTTTTGAAGATATCTTTGTCGAGGGGACAAGTTTAAATAATTTCCTTTTGCATAATAGTCAATTAATAGTACCCAAGCTCAGGTAGTACAGTAAAACTCAGTAGGGAGTTCTCCTGTTAGATGTAATATAAAATACTTTAAATGGATTAATTTTGTACTGAGTGAAATAAAGCATTCTAGCCTAAGCATCTAATTTGCTTTACACTTATGCATTTACAGACATATCGGCAAAATGAGACCGACATAACTGTGAGATACAATCAGATCATACTGTGTTGAAGTATAATTGGTGTGGGAAATCAACTGGGATTAGAAATAATATTAGGAATCCTTGGAGATGTAGTATTCAGCTCAGGCTTAAAAAGGCTTGTGTCAGAATATTGCAGATTTCTGAAGTTCAGTACATATAATCCCCAAGAATTCTCTCAACTGCATACTAACCTTATACTTTCCTTATCTCACCACTTAAAAGCTTTTCTTTTGATTATACATTAAGGTATTTTCAATTTATTTGGAACGTCATTTTACTTATCCCTCTCTGACTTTTGTCAGAAGGCATAATATAGTTCCAAATTATTTGCTGAAGAACATTTGACTCCCAATTGTCTGCGAGTTTGGAGGAAAGAGGGAAGACAGGTTAATATCTGTGTCTTTCTCTTGGCCTAATAGATGAGTTTCACTATGAAAAAGGAAGTTGTTTGCTTATGCAAGGCCTTTCAGAAGCCTTTCTAAGTCCAAGGCAGGGACAAAATGAGAAAGCAAATGAACTTTTAAGATTGACAGAAATCAACTTGAAATCTTAAAGAGTTCATATAGAACTCTTTGCCAAGAGTTTCTATAGAAAAGCTATTTAAGGAATGTGTGAAGGAGACAAAATGCTTCTGAGGATGACAAAAAACAGTATAACTAGCAACATAAGATTTATCTAAACTAGGAGTTATCCCTTCCTCTCAAGTCATCATCTAGGGCAGACAGTCACTCCTAAGGGCCATTTCATCCTACATACATCAAATACCTATGCTAGAATTATAAACTTGATTTCCATTTATCCTCCTACAATGTTAGATGGAGACCATGTTCATCTCCTTACACAGAGGAGAAAGAGTGCCAATTGTGTCAAGTGTTTTAGATGAATTCTGGTTTAGATGTCAAGATTGGTGAGATGATTCCCCAAAACCTTGATGGTCAAGAAAAACATGAAAAGGTTACGTGAACTAATAAGGATGGGTGGCACTTGAATAGAGAGCAACTAATGCATTCGGCTGTTTAAATATTTTATTTAGAAAGTTACACTTAATCACATATTTTATTCCATCTATAAATGCAATGAGTAAACTAAGCTGGGAGTTCATGATTCATCAGTCCAAACAACAAGTAGTAAACATCAATACTGTTTCAGTTTTAGGTACATATTTGTGCTGTATCAGGATCCTCACAAAAGTTTTACCAACATATTTCTAGCTTTTAAGAAGTATAAAAAGGAGAAAACACAGGAAAAGAAGTTATAATTTCCAGAGCTTATAGCTGAAGTCTGTTGATCTTACAATCTGAAAATATTTATCTTGTAACCAAAGAATAAAAATCAGAGGCTGGAAGTCATAGCTAGTCACTCACTAGGAAATACTTCACAGCAGGTAATAATCTGTAATATAGTTTCAGTTTAATAGAAATAAAATATACTCACTACCTATAGTAGGATGAATCAGTTTCTTGAAGGTCATCCTGTCATAACTGTCCCAGCTGCACAAATAAAAATTAATTGTGGTTTTAATAATATGTCAAATACATACACTGTTTCTTCTTAAAAAAATCTCAAGCCTTCATAGGTCAGATTTTGTGCATGTACAAACATTAAGATCTGTTTAGTGAGAGATGCCTCTGCCCAAATTAAGTTGCAAAAGAGACCGTGTCCTGAAATCAACAGCACAGATTTTATTTACCTGTAAATGTGAGGTAGAGATATAAAAAGAAGTAGAAAAGGGGCGGGAGGGAGAGAGAGATCAAACAGAAGAGAGTCACCAGCTGTGGATCCAGCGGCATCCCATTGGTCCTTCTTCACCCTGGGCTTCTTGGTGCTGGTGGTCTTGGAGTCATTCTTCAGGGTGTTTTACACAGTCCAAGTTCCAGGTATCCATGGGGTGGTGGCAGATGCCAATCTTATATCTTGGAGTGATGTGTATAAGCAGTTGCTTCCTTTCCCACAGTTTGCCACAGTGGGAATTTTTGTCCGCATGTGTTAATCAGGATGTGCTAACCAGATCTCACCTCTGCCAGGCCTGGAATTAAAGCCTTCCTGTCACAAATTCCTCCCTCTGTGCTTATCTCAAGTTCCTGCTGTGGTGACTTACTTCATGGCAAGTTCCTTCTGTGGCCTTGACAATGTTCGAGAGAGGCAACTTTGCTTTTTACATCCTTAGAACAAAGACCTCATTCTATGACATACTGAACTTCTTCAGAGACATAACAGACCCAACCCATTTGTAGGTGCAGCAGCAACTCCTCATGATTCCCTTACAAAATTTGGATCAAGTTTTTAAACAATTATTCCAGTGGCAATTAAATTTACACACACATAAAGGATAGTAGAATCTATTTGAAACTAGCAGGTTGAAATCTAAAGAAAGGGGACAGTGAAATAAGGAAAATAGCTTAATAAACAATTGTGGGTGATATAAGACCTTTTAAAATAAAAGCAATAAGACTGTACAAGTCGTGTGATTATCTGGTTTTCTTTCACAGCAGAGCCTCTTCACAATGTTCTAAAACTGTAAAAACGGTTGCATTTGAGTATATTTGTCATTTAAATTCACTCTAGTCCTTTAACTTCGTTTACCCTTTGTCATTCATGTACAATCACCAAAATATTCATATTTCAGCTTTAACCTCAAGAATTTGCAAAGACTCACATGTCAGAACTTGAGGCTGCTGGTGTCATTCATCTTCTTAAATGGCTCCACATCAAACAAATTTCTAGCCAAATCTTAAAAACTTAGGGCAACTACTTTTCAACAATGGCTTGAGATTGTTTTCAACAATCATTCTTGAGATCATTTAAGCAGTTTGCGGGAAAGACTAATTGCTGGATATTTCCCAAATCTCACTTTTGAGCATACTATAGTACTATTTCAACTCAGAGGCCTTTTGAGAGGCAGTAGAGCAGGAAACAGTTGGGAACACTTGTAAAGTGTGGTGTTTTTTTTTTCCTTCTTGCTGTAGTACTCTATTTTTCTTATGTGTCCAGTGAACTGAGGGGAAAAAAAATAAAGTCTGGTTTTGTTCATTTTGCAATATGGAAGAACAGTTTGAAAACTGTAAAGCTAATTTTCTGATCACCAATTTTGTTCTGCTAACATTGCAATATAACTGTCAAATTAAATAATGGAAAATCCACTAAAAATTTCTGTACAGTTAAAACGTTCTTAGGTAAAGAATGTCTCCTCTCACACACATTGTTTTTGAAATAAGAGTAAAGTATTATTTTGAAGTTAAAAGAGAATGTAGTGCAAAATTCATAGGGAATAAAGAATTAAACACAAGACTATAAAAAATAAAGACCTGGGAAGGACTACAGAAGGTAATTTACTCCAGTTATCTGGGCTGAAGTGGGATTCAATATGGTTAGATCATTCCTTCACCTAGACAGTTCACCTAGCAGTAAGAATTTTCTGTGAAGGTATTGCATATCCTTGCTCTGTTGTAGTGTTTCACTGTCTGTGTAACGAGAGCGTTTAGTTATTACTGAGAATGACTGACTAGTGAACTAGAAATCTTGAGATCATTTTGAGACTGAACTAAAACTGTGCAAAAAATATTATTGCCATTTCTCTGACAGTATAATAAAATAGAAACAAAAGCCTGTAACCTGAGATTGCATAAGTTTATCAGTGTTGGTAAGTTTATCATGCTGTAAGCCTATTTGTTGAAGGACTTTTTCATTATGTGCATACCCAAAGATAGTGGTCTGCCCTTCTACTATAATCAACTTCCAGGGCCCACTTCTTCAATTTTGAAAGAAGTTGGACATTTTTTTCATTAGAATTCCTTCTGCAGTATCCATGTGAACAGAAGAGGTACAATCATAAAAATTTCTTCCATTCATAGAATTCTTTTTTTCCCTATGGACACATTATTAGTGTATTTCATGACAACGAATATTTAGCTGGATGATTAGAAATTCTTAGTACTCATTTCCAAAGCTGGAAACGAAACTAAACTAAGAACAACAAAAGAGAGCAGGGGAAAAAAAAACCAAAAAACAACTAACCACACACACACATCTAAAAACCCAAACCAAACAAAAAAACCCATCACTTTCATTTACCTGAACAGAGATTGTGAACCTCTTATTAAGCTGTTTAATTTAATTAAATGAGATCTAACCTCTTTGTTTAAGTAAGTCATTTATGAGTTTATGAGTTATAACTCATTTCTCTAGTTGGCTGTTGACAAGGACTGTGTGGCTTCCATGGCCATCTGCAGATGCAGCAGTCTGTCTGCCTGCCCACCTGTTCCTCTGCCAGGCTTTTTTCCCAACCAACCACAGTCATTTTTGAACCTACTAGCTAATTTTAGTTAAACCTGAGAGATGTCTGGAGGCCTCAGTAATAACCCCTGCCTGAAAACAGGCAACTGATTAAAAAAAGAGAGAAATCCAAATTATTTTTCTCCATCCTCCCTTTGGCTAAGGCTGAAATGTGAAAGTAGTTATCTAATTATGCACTGGAGAAATTAAACAGGAGAGAGCTACAAGAAACCAAGCTGTAACTGCTGGGGCACACAAAATTTTGCACAGCACTAGTTATGTTTAGAGGTATATGTTGAAATGAGTCAGGTAAAAAAGGTAAATTTCTAAAATAGTCTTTTTCAAGGTAAAGCTGCAGGTTAAATGGTATGTTTAACTTAGATGTTTGAATCCTGCTTTAGGTATGCAAAAGGTTTTCTGACTCAGGTGTCTTCTTTACCATGTGTTCAAGTAACAGTAATTTCCAGCTCTTCTCTCCTTACTGAAGCAAAGTCATAATGAAGGACTCACAAATCTCGACCAAAAATTGCTATATGGCAGAGTCAGACCATTGTGTCAATCTCATCATTGGCAATTCAGCACTGTTTAAACTGTACTTAGTAGCTTGAAGGAAAAATGTCTTATGCTGAGTTATGCCAAGACTTCAGAAAACTGGAGGCTTGAAGTTCACATAGAGTTCATATCAATAAGTGACTCAAAAGTGACAGATAACATTAGTATGGTAGGGAGAAATGGAATGGTGATGCAACATTCAACTTTTTCTGGAAGTCAGCCAGTTATTGATATCTAATATTGATATCTCCCTTTTACCGGTATATGGGAATAAGTAAATTAACATGCCTGGACACTGACTGAGGAGCATCCTAAATCCACCCTATATGTGGGCACCAGGCCATGTCTGACTCACTGCTTTGCAATTTTTCTTTCCTTTCACCTGAGACTCAAAATATTGGTTGCTCACTTGGGTTTTGGCACTCGCTCACCTTTGAATTGCAGTATTTACCTGTGTTCAGATATTAGTTAACTGGTAAAGTCAGCACCTCACAATTAAAACTCCTGAATTCTGCTCGGTCACGGAGGTAACATGGGATCCAACTCTATATGTTAGCTCTTTCTCCCTTTTCTGGTGCCTTCAGAAGGCACCTATTAGGCCAGAAGGCCTAATAGGCATCTGTTTCCTGTTGAGAACAGGCCATCAGAATCACAGAAGTTTATGTACCTATACCCTCACTTTTGGTGACTTGAGTTTTGCCCTAAAAGTCTCACTTTAACAATGTCTGAGGTTTTATTCAGATCATGTATTGCTACAACACATTTCTTCAGACTAGGTAGTGCAGGATAAACGAAGTCAAACTTTGAGGTAAATTTTTTCAGTTTTCTAAATTCATAAGAAATGGTGAATAGCGTCCAAAAGCTACGGATTGCTCCAGGCAGTAAATGCAAAACAATCAATACTAAAGAAAACAGATACTTTGTGCCCCATAAATATAACCTCTAGAAAAAGACTGAACCTGAGAACAAAAAGATGCTGTTAACATCTATTTATTTAGCTTTGAACTCTGTAATTATCCTTCTCACAAAGGCCTTGTTTTATAACTTTCTCCACAAATCTTGTAAAGAATTTAAAAACCAGAAGAATATATTCATCTGTTTCAAACTGTGAAGAGCAATTCAATTTGCTCAAGATTGTGTGCCTGCATGCATGAACATTTGAATGTGTATGCTGTTAGCAACTGCTATCATACCCTGATTCTGTTTGAATTTTATCCCAGTGTCATGGTTTAACCCCAGCCAGCAAAAAAAGCCCTACACAGCCTCTCGCTCACTGCCCACCAGTGCAATGTGGGGGAGAATCAGAAGGGTAAAAGTGAGAAAATTTGTGAGTTGATATAAAACAGTTAATAGGTGAACCAAAAGCCACACATGGAAGCAAAGCAAAATATTCACCACTTCCTATGTCAGGCAGCTGTTCAGTCAGCCCTGGGAAAGCAGGGTTCCATCACGTGTAACAGTGACTTGGGATGACAAACGCTGTTGCTCCAAATGTCCCCCCATTCATTCTTCTTCCCCCAGCCCTGTATGCTGGCCTGTGGTCTGGGATATCCCTTGGGCCAGCTGGGGTCTTTTGTCCTGCCTTTGTCCCCTCCCAACTACTCGTGCATCTCCAGACTCCTCACTGGTGGGTGGGGTGAGGAGAAGATGCTTTGGTGCTATGTAAGCCCTGATCAGCAGTAACAAAACATCCCTATGTTAGTAACACATTTGCAAGCACGAATCTAAAACACAGCCCTATGCTAGCTGCTATGAAGAAAATTAACTCTATCCCAGCCAAAACCAGCACATCCAGAAACATGATTCCACAATAAAAAGGCCTGGTTATGAGGGTGATATTGAATAGGCACCCTAATAGGCATCCAAATAACTGGAAACCTTCATTCTGTATCACTGCCTAACTGGGGCAAAAACTGAGAGAAACATATATTTTTATAAGCAAAACAAAATAGTGCAGAAAAAAAGTCCTCTTTCCAGGTTGATAAATAACTCAGCAGTTTAGGGAGCTGGAAGGCTTGTATCCAACTCCCTTATCTCTATGATCCAGGCTGGAAGCGTAAATCTTATACCAGATTCTTCAGGGCAAGGCTGCCTGTTCCCCTGTCGTGCTCCTTCTCCTCCAGCTTCACACTGCTGCTGACAAGTACAGATCCACAGAGAAAGTTTAAAGGAAAATGGTATGTTCCCATTGAAAGCTTCACTTTTTTTGATGAATCACCAAAGTCTTTTCACCATAAAGTAGGTGTCAGACCTACAGGATGTTTCCCATATGTTAAAAGACTTCAGTGCTCCTCTGCATGCAGGAATGGTCAGGCTTAAGAAAATTTTGGGTGCTTTGCATCACATGTGATATCTAAACATTTACTATGAAGTCATATTTTACCTGAAGAGAAGAAAGAGTTAAGCAGTTGGGTTTGATTTTTCTTGTTGGTTAGTTTTGTGGGGTTTTGGGGTTTTTTTTAATAGATGCTTCATTTCTTTGTTCTGTAGCCAATATAATAAAGCTTAGTCATAATCCAATCTTTTGGTCTCTTTTTCTGTCCCCTACTTCTTTTTTTACTTCTGTATATTGCTTGGAGAGTATGCTGAATAGTATTGATCAGTACCTTACTCTCTTGTACATAGATAACCACTACAGTAATTTTCTTTCCAAAGAACCTTTTATCTCTTGTGGTGGAGGTTTATAATAGTATTATTTCTCAATGCAATATAACCTGCTTCTTTTCAGAAATGTACTGTAAAAGAGGACCTCGGTATTAGTTTATCTCCACACAAGGTGGCACACAGTTATCACTAATTATAGTACTGAAAATTTCATCTGTATCAAGTTACAGCAAAAGGACTCAGTATATATTTCTTAACTTGGAGTGAAAATACAACTGCCACCATTAAACTGGTGGTTAAAAAAACAACAGCCATTTTGTGTGATGCCAGAGAAAAGGCAACATTCAATTTCTGTCATTTGGAAATAGCCAGTAGTCATAAAAGATCATACCCAGATCTGTTGAGAGGTGTACGTAGCTAGAGTGATTGAAACGGATGATTTTCAATTCATATTGAAATATTAGTAAGTCTTTCACGAAGGAGAAGGTTTGAGGATATTATCTATTGAGGTAGGCTGCAAGATTTTATCACATTACCATGTTTTTCTGTGATATAGAATCATAGTATCATATGCCCTCGTGAGACCCCACCTGGAGTACTACATCCAAGAGTGGGGTCCTCAGTACAAGAAAGACATAAACCTATTGGAGTGGGTCCAGAGAAGGCCATGAAAATGCTAAGAGAGCTGTGGCACCTCTCCTAAGAAGACAGACTTAGAGAGCTGGGGTTGTTTGGCCAGGAGAAGAGAAGGCTCTCGGGAGACCTTACAGCACCTTCCAGTACCTCAAAGGAGCTTATAAAAGGATGGAGAGGGACTTTTTATATAGGCAGATAGTGACAGGACGAGGTAGAATGGTTTTAAACTGACAGAGGGCAGGTTTAGATTAGATGTTAGAAAGAAATTCTTTAATCAGAGGCTGGTGAGGCACTGGAACAGGTTATCCAGAGAAGTTGTGGATGCCCCATTCCTGGAAGTGTTCAAGGCCAGGCTGAATGGGGCCCTGAGCAACCTGGTCAAGAGAATGCCATCCCTGACCATGGCAGGGGGGGGTGGAATTAGGTTATCTTTAAGATCCCTTCCAATCCTAAACATTCTATGATTCCATTATTCTATTCTACTGGAGAATAAGTTTCCATACTTAGAAACCAGTTCCTTTCTTACACAGTTTTTATTTTGAATGGATTTTGCAAGGTACCTCTAGCCAAGTTATACTTATCAGCTGAATGAAGAAACCAAGTTACCTCAGTTAAATGGATTACTATTTAGTGAAAAAAAAGACAACAAAGTTGAATATGATCAATTCAATGCAAACATTCTCAAGGCTATTTCCCCCACCCACCCTACACCCCCACGTTTTGCAAAAAACCCATAAGCGCAAGTTTTATATAAATATTGGGGGTTTCAGGAGGATTCAGTCTGGGGAGTGGTTTCTGATACCTTTATGAGAAAAGTGACAAGCTGTTAATGCAAATAAATTGTAAAGGTAAAATCAGGAACTGTCTTCTTCTGTTATACACACCTTTTGTCATGTTACCTCTTCAGCCATAAAATATTGCCTTTAAATAAGTCCACAAGACAGATGTGTGTTGAGGCAGTCTCTGAGAATCAGAAGAATTCAAGAGTCTTCTTTACTATCTTCCTGTTCCTGGTAAAACATGCACAGGAGGAAAAGGTGGAGGACACTGCTATTGGCTTTTCATGCAGGATATGCTGCTTTCCTGTTCTTGCTGCTCTCTGCTAGATGATAATGCTCTGAACACCATCTAGCCCCTTGATATATATCTGAACTATATCGTAGAACAAATCTTGAACATCAGTTCCCTCTCTTCTCCCCCTGGAAGACTATCTTTAGTAGTCAATATGTTTTCTTAGACTATTCATAGCATCCTCTGGTGATGGGGATCCTACAGTCTGCCCCAAACGTCTGTTCCACTGCTCACCTATTCCTGCAGCTAGAAAGGGGTTTTAATCTTTAAAATGATTCTCCTCTGTTGAAATACGATCTCATTACTTCTTGTACTATGCTTGGTAATTATGAAGACCACTTCATCCTCTCTCTGTCTGCAGTCAACTTTTCTGCACTTGAAGTCCATTACCATTACTCATTCATGCCTGTCTTCTCTGGGTAATACAGCTGTAATAGGTCACGTCTCTCAGAGCTCTGAATATTCATATAGTTCCCTGGTTTCTCTCCTAGTGGCCTGAAGTCTTCAAAATGTTTCAAGTTGTCATTTGAATTTTACCCTCATAAGACATTAAATAACAACACTCAAAAGCCTGAACTGTTATTCCCAGGGCCTGATTAGTTCATCTGTGATAAAACATATTTCTTTATTTTTATCCAGAACCTTTGACTCCCAGTGTGACATGCAAACAATAAGTTTGAGTATATTAATCCCTAAAAAGTACTTCTAATAGCATTAGCCTATAGACAGCAGAATCTGATTTTTTTAAGTGTTTTTGTAAGTCTTGCGCTATTGGATGTAAATTATTGTAATGGACATAACAAAGTAAATATTCCCTTATTCTAGAGAAAAGTAAAATAATTACGTTGCCCTCATGCTTGCAGCCATCTGGCTGAAGCCCTCCAGAATATTTTATTCTGTGATTATTTAATATTTACACCTGGGTTTTGCTTTTTTTCTGAATAATGTTCTTTTATAGTCCTTCAACTATTGCACTTTTTTCTTCATTCCTAGAATTTTAGAGACTACTATTAAAAAGTGTAGAACTGTGCACAGTGTAAGGTTTGTCAACCAGTCATGATGATAAACACTAATGGATACACTTATAGCATCCCAATCAGATGAAAATTGTTCTGCATCTAGAAACATAATGATTTGTAAAATTATTTTATTATTAAATCAAACCATGAATAAATTCTTGTTGAAATAATTTATGACGATTTTCAATTGAAATGTAAGTTACAATAAGCTGAGTGATTGATAATGGTTCAAACCATTAGTGTAAAATTCTAGTTGAGTTAAAAAGATGCTACTGTTCAATAATTATATATAATTTCCTGTTTTAAGAAAATTAACTGAACTACTACATGTAAAGGCATATTGAGTTTTATATATGATTTAGCAATAGATATATACAAAATAGGGAATTAAAATTTAATTTTTGTAAGTATTCATGAACTTTGGGTTGTGCAACTGCCAATCTGCAGAATCTCTACCAGTGTCTATAAACTCATTAGGCATCATCTATCACCATAAAACTACTTGAACCTCAAAGTTAAAATTTTGTGTGGTAGGACTTTTTTAAGACCAGAGGCAAAGTCAATATTATGGGCTTTTTTTCCATCACTTTAAAACAAAGACCAAAGGTCTGGCAGTTGATAAATAGATCTAGTTTTGTCTTTTTTTCTTTTTTTTCAGTAGTGTCCGCAGTGTTCCAAGAGTAATAAAATTGCATGCACTTAAAAATAAGCTGGACATGTTGTTTCGATCAAATAAACTAAACCTGTTTCCATGGTGCTGTGGCTATTTCTTTAACTACTGGCTACAGGACCTTTTCTTCCATCTTACCAACAGGAATGCCCTATATGCTAAGAACTCGTTATCATTTATACAAGTAATGCAGAACTACTTCAAAATATTTTGATGGGAACCCTCCTGGCATTAGAAAAGGAGGGAATTAGTGGAATTATAGTTTTCTTTCCCAAAATATAAAATAAATGAGGCTATAAGAAAATTTAAAAAGAGACAAGCCAGATACTGTTAAGACCTTTCTTGCAGAGAAGAAGTTAATGTAAATTTTATTTGCTTGAACATTTATTTTAGTGTGGACTGCATATGAAAAATTTGCTTTAAGACATGGTATCACTCATTATTGTCTGCTATATTTGTATTATTTCTTGCAGGCAAAGTTCTATTTTACTATAGACATCTCTGTAATGTAAAGGAAGAAGAGAGACTAAATGAACTAGCTTTTATTCAGGTGCATTTGTGTGGAAGTTGCCTGGCAGTGGAGTATTTCAGTAAAGTTACACTACTCAAGAGAATAATAAAGTATGTTATAGTATTCACACCATTTGATTGTGTAGACTGTAATTTTCTGAGGATGAAGTACAGGTGGGGAGGTTTTCTAACACTATGGCTGTCAAAGCTTTTCTTTTTCTCTTTTTTGAGTTTAAAAAACCTATGGGGGATTTTGTAAATGCAGCCATAAGATAGTAAAAACTGGCTTTTTATTAGAATTACAGCATTTAAAGAACTCTTCAAAGAGCTGACTGGGACAACATTTCTGTTGAAATTTGTGAAAAATGTGCAGTGTGTTACCAAACTGGGGCTCTATCACACTTCAGTTTCTGACATGCACTGGGATTTTTCAGTGTATGTGTCTCAAGTTAATTATATTTCTTATTTATTTATTTATTTTATATATTTATTTTACAGTCCTTTTTGAATTAATAGCAGGACTGTTACTGACATGTGGGATGCCTGGTGTAGATATGTCTGTGGATACTGAAGTCCTTGAGTTGCACTGCAGAGGACAAATGTGAGAGGGATCAATTCAGATTGATCAGTTTAACCAATATATATTTTGAAAGTTGCACTTTTTCCAGAACATAATAGTATGAGGTCTGGCACGGTATTTTAAACTCTTAGATTGTTTTTAATCCTATGTATCTTAGTCTAGCAATCAGGCTATTTTAAAGTGAAGGTTACCCCAAACAACAAGATTATCATAAGTCCTTCTTCTCCTCTCAGAAGTGTAACCAATGTACTTTTTTCTCTGCCTAAAAACCTTGACATAGATGCTACATAAATGGACATAGAGAGGGCTGAGCACAAACTGAAACAGAGGGCGTTCCCTCTGAACATCAAGGAACACGATTGAGAGTGACTGAGCACTGAACAGGGAGGTAGGGGAGTCTCCCTTCTCGGAGGTCTTCAAAAGCCTGGGCAGCCAGCTCTAGGTGGCCTTGATTGAGCAGCAGGATTGGGTAACATGACCTTCAGAGGTCCCTTCCAATTTTGACCATTCTGTCAATTTGTGGCTGAAAAATCCTTCATCCTGCACTGCAAGCACTTTTTCTAACTTTCTGACCTCTACATCAGCCAGCTCAGACTGAGTCGAAGTACTTCAGCTGCCATTCAGTGAGCAGGAATGTAACAAGTGCCACAAAATGGGAACTGCTAAGGACACCTTGTGTGCAACCAAGCCTCATTACCACTCCTCATTAGGATCTTCAAAGTGCTTGCCTTGGGAAAGGCACAGGTAGAATGACCACTTGTCCTCTCCCTATTAGCACATTCCATTTGAGAGTTTGATTTTCATGTAAGTCTTCGGTCTTTACAATCTGCTGATAGACAGAAATGGGACTTGCCCAGTTTGCCATAGAGGAAAATATCGTAATTGGTTCAATAACCAGTAGCCTGTCTGGAAACTTCGTGCTTTAATTTCTCCTTATATCATCAAAGAACCCAGGACCAGAGCGCACCATATAATTCACTAAAATGCACAACCAAAATCCGAATTCATAATAATTTTTCTCAGGGTCAGTTTGTTGCCAGATGGAATGAGGAATACTAGAGGATAGTGGATATCCAATGCCAGCTTTTACTTTGCCACAAAAATGCAATTGCAATAAATCAAGTTTTCTATTGTTAAAAGAGACGTACCAAGTGGGCACTCTTTTGGATAACAGTACATGGTCTTTGTTAAAAACATTTCTGAAGCAAATGTCTTAGGGATGTATATTTTTTGACCTAGTACAATGTCTCTACATCCATTCATATTGGATGTGTCCCATATGTGTACAGATTCCTTGTGATTTATTCAGGTTCATTACATTTAAAAGGAAAGAGAGATATAAATATTCTAAATCTTGCTAAACAACCTAAATCATAGTGAATTGTGGTATGCTAATCAGAGTCTCTTTTCCTAGGCATTAATGTTTTAAAGCTCTCTGAAATTATAAAATGGGATGGAAAGAACAAACAAGTTAATATAAAGTGGGCAAAATGGTACAAGGTGTAATTTATTCCTATGCCCAAACCCTCAGATTCATCATTGCTGAGCGAGTATGTGAGCCTTAATAGTGAGCAAATTAAACGAGAATTTAAATCCTTTATATGCATGCATGCAGTGACATCAATAATTTCTATTCACAGCATCTCTTTCTTGAAATACAACACCGAGAACTGGACCAATACTGTGCTTCTCAACAGCAGCACTATTTATATCTGGCATTACAAGGGGATTCTCTGGACTGTTTGCAGGCACTGAGCCCTTGTGACTAATCAGGATCTACCTCATAATTCTGTATGAAAGCCATAAATTTTTTCTTCTTTTTTTTTTTTTTTTGCCTGTAGCATCGATCAAAAATTCTACTGTTAAGATAACCACCTCTAAGAAAAAAAAAAAAATCAAGAGCTTCCTTTCAGGGTAAAAATAACAACCTTCTCACACAGAAGACTCTCTGTGTCTGATAGCATTTATTTGAGACATAAAATTCACATCTCATGTAAATGCAGTTGCCAGAAATTTTTGAAGCCAATAAGAATCTCTATCCCACTTCGAGGATCCTTAGTATAAATCCAAAAACTTCATCTGTAACATTTGCAATGTTCTAAAGTAGCAGCACAGATACATTCCATTCTAATGTTCTAAAAGTAGCAGCACAGATACATTCCATTCCTTTCACCCTGTTTGGCTGCTCAGGGTACTGAAAACTGCAGGACTGTTCACAATAAAATCACTTTAATTCTCTAAGACTTGTTACCATGCCTAAAAGAGTACAGTTTATTGCTATCAAAGGTAGGAACATTGTACTATCTATTCAAAATAAAAGCATAAATACCAAATATTAGTGAAGTCATTTAATAAAGGTCAACAATTATACACTGAACACAGTCACTGGCAAGATATTTTTCAATGTGCATGGCCAGCGATGCAGCAACAGAGCATCAGAGTTTGGTGTGGCTTGTGCAAGCTTTCCTGGAAAAAGAAGAGCAGGGAGTATAAAATCTCTGAAGCAATATTTGTCTATTTATTAAGAGGATAACAGACCTCTGCAATATTGTAGTGTTCTTTGTTTCCTTTCATCTTAATTAGGGAAGAAAAATGCTGAAGAGACCAGTTAATTATTCTAGGTTCCAGAAAGGGCCAAGTGAGATGTCCTAACCCACGCAGGGAATGGCAGTATCGAGAGCTGAGCCAAAGAGATGAGTGAGACTTCAAATGCACCTTTTTCTGCAAAGAAAGTCAATCACAGAAAACCTGTCCTCCTTTTCAGAGATGCAAAACAACTGCACTATTTATCAGCTTCATGGGAGGTGAGCCTTGCAGAGGACAAAATAGGTACGTTTGATTTTCTTATGTTCAAAGAAAAATAAGAAGCTTTTAACTCATAGTGTCATTTGACAACAGGTTTTAGACCCACAAAATAATCTGGAATCTGTGGATTTTCAGGGCATAAATGGAAGCTTCCACTGTAACAAAAGAACAAAAAAATTATTCTTCCACACTAACTAAATTTTAAACGCAGATTTCAAATAACTAAACAAACTATCTGACCTTTTCAGACTTCTTCAGTACCAATGTATATCTAGCTTTATCTGCTCAACATGTCTGTTCTTATTCAGGATATTTTCTTTCACAGTTCTTATTTAGGTTCCTCTGATTCTTTCAAATCATGTATTATAATTACAGTTCCCTTAGGCTGGAAATGTGGTGAAAATCCACTTCCCAAATTTTTTTACTTTGAACATAATTCAAGAAAATAAAATAGCAGCATTATTTGTTTGTCATTAAAGAAAGAAATTCCTTAAAAGAGACAACCATGTGAGAATTTCTACTAAAGCTATTTTTGGTCATCCTTAAAAGTGTAAACACAAATTTCGGTTATCATTTTTACTCTTCATTTTTCAAATTATACCTTGCTACAGTGAAAATAGACGTGATACATAATATAGAATCAGCAGCATTATCTTTTTCCTTTTCTTTAAACACCAAATTTTTATTCTTGTTCTGATTTCAGTCTGAATTAATTGCCCTGTAGAAGAATGTAATAAGAACTGTCAGGTAGGAAAAAGGTATCTTAGTTATTAAATCTTATCAGAATACCAAGGAAGAAAGAAGAGAAAATGTTTCAGTATGATGTATCTGTCATGATCATGAGTGTGTAATTACTGTGTTTCAGTACTGAAACAACTGCAAGTCATTTTCCTGTACATGTCTTGCCTTGTGACATTTCACAAGTGCAGATGATTTATTCCTGTATACAACATTCACATTAAGGCTTCTAAGTGAAAAGTGTGTGTTGACATGATACATGTGGAAGTGCAGTTCTGCCATTAGAGTGCTCTAGCTTGAATCTCAGAAGACTTCAGTTTAATTTGCTGTCTAACACAGGCTCGGTCTCTGTGCTTCAGTTCACCATATACCTATTTTCCTCCTCCTCTCCCTATCTCTCAGCATGCCAGTCTAACTTTCAGGTACAACTGATATCAGCTGAGATTCATCTCATCTGTGTTAGGAACCTAAAACTAAAGTGAGAACACTCTAGACAAAAAAACAAGTGTAAGGTAACATTCCAGTTGGGGGTTGAATATATCCAGGGATGGAGACTTCACAGGCCTTCTGGGCAACCTGTACCAGGGTTTGATCACCCTAACAACAGAAAAGCTTATTTGTTTTCCTGTCTTACCTGCATTTGAAATGAGTCACTTGAATTACTCTTTAGGTCCTTTAAAAAAAAAAATTTGCTTAGGTTTTTTACCTAGATGTTAAATGTCTAAAGTTAAATGAAGCACCCAGAATTGCCATCTGCAGTCAAATAGGTTTTTAGTCAGAGGAATGAACTTCAAAGGGTCTAAATTATATAATTCAAGCCCCTAGTCTCAATAAGAAATTTGAACTTGCATTTCCACATTTGGAATCATTAGACTATTGGACTATTTGAAGCAGTGAATCTAGTTTTCTGTCTCTCTCTCTCTTTTTTTTTTTTTTTCATTAGCTGACTCATATTCCAAGGAGATTTATGTTTTAAGAAAGGAAGATAAAACAGTAACTTTCTGAGTTGGGCCACCCCTTACTCATCACACCAAACTCTTCCCACATTCTTCCCTTCTGGATGGTTATGGTAGCTCTCCTCAAAGCTGGCTGCTAAAAATATACATCTGTCATTATCTCTTCTCCCTTTATTATGGAAAAAATGAACATCTATCAGAGCTGATAACTGCAAGGAGATGTGCACACATCTCCTTGTGTGAAGAAGCACATCATTTTGGACCTTGTTTCTATATATATGTTTGAACTGCATACAGTGTTGTAGCACTAAATACACTGAAGGTTGGACTCAGCTGTGCTGTGGACAACAGATAATCTAATCCATATCCATCACTTTCATTTTTCATGCCAAGTGGAACAGCTTCAGCTCTGCCTTTTACTACAGAATGAAAGCAATGTTTCTAATATCTGCTATGCATGGCTCACTTCTCAGGTCATCTTCACAGCGGAAAAACATGGATGCATAATGTTTTTGTTTGGGTTTTTTTCTTGGTTTTTTATTGCTTTTTTAATAACATCTATATACATATTCCCCTACTATTGTAACAGAAATTACAAGGTCAATAAAATATACCACAAGCTGGAGACAGTAAGCAATGAGGTTTGAGGCTATCCTCATCCTATGGGAACTAATTCTATATTCTGTGACTGGAGTCCCCGCAACTCAATTCCCCACCTCCCTTTACCCTTTCTGTTGTTCAGTGACATGGTGCCCAAAGGTAGTTACATATTTACGAGTCTTCTCCACGGCTGCTTGTGTTCATAAGGCACCACCGATTTTCTGACACAAGCAGAAAAATCACTGTTTAATTAGTTAAAACTAAAGACCCTTAGAGGACTACCAAGCTTTTTTGTATATGCAGTGATGTAAACATAGAATCCCCCTTAGACCTATTGGAATGGACCTGTTGTTTCAGCTCTGGGAATTATTAGAGATGCTGTGAGCACAAGTCATTAATGTGATCCATTGATAAATGGACCTTTTTCTTTACTGTTGAGACCCCTGTTGAATCCTCTCCTAATTATGTTACACAGCAGTCAGTATTAGGAAGCCAATATATGGGTGAAATTTATTACGGAGAAATATTTGAATATAATACCATTTTTCCCTCTGCTGAACACAGTTCAAGTTTAAACAATGTTTATTCATGTGCTTAAGTCAAAAGCATATGATTAAATCAACAACTTCTGGGTGCTACTGAGGTTACTGATATAAAGACACATAGCTTCTTTGCTTCACTGGTAGGGCTCTCAAATAATGGAAGGATTTTAATGGAAATACCCAGCCTTCTGTGTGTATGTTTATGGGCCATTTTCTTATTTAACTGTTGCTTGATATGGTGCTGTTACTTTTACCATAAATATTAAAGCAGTTCATTACACTGGGCATTACATGAAAACAACAGCAGAAAAAAAAGAAAAAAAATCTGTAAATTTCTTAAAATGGTTACTCATCTTCACTGTATAAAAAGAAATGTAACCAGCAGAATAAGTGAGGTGCATCCAGCTCTAGGGTCCTCCATACAGGAGGCTTAGTACATGGGGCTGTTGGAGTGGATCCAGAGGAGGGCCACAAAAATGATCAGAAGGCTGGAGCACCTCTCTTATGGGGAAAGGCTGAGAGGGCTGGAGGTTGTTCAACCTGGAGGAAAGAAGGTTCTGATGTGACCTTATTGTGGCCTTTCAATATATAAAGGCTGCTTATTAAAATGGCAAAGAGACATATTTTTTACCAGGACTTGTACTGACAGGACAATGGACAGTGGTTTTAAACTGAAGGTAGACTTAGATTAGTCATAATCCTTAGTCATAAGGAAGATTTTTGGTTTTTTTCACAATGAAAGTATTGGGACACTCCAACAGGTTGCCCAAAAAAATTGTGAATGACCCATCGTTGCAAGTGTGATTTATGATTATGATGATTTAGAGTCTCCATATGTCCCTTTAGAAATATGAGAATTCATCACCATTATGAAATCACTGAGGTTTTTAAAGTTAACTTTCCTACTTAGTTAAAAGGGTGTAGAAGATCTATTGTACTGAGAACAAAAGATGAGTACAACTAGCATTGGAGGAATCAAGTAAGTCAACTGTCTGTTCACCTATAAAAGACAACAGCATCTACAATCTGTTCCCCCCCGGGCATGCTCACACTCTGAATGACTCAGGACCAGCGTTAAGCCTTAGCTCCAAGCTTGTTAGTCTGTCTTTCCTTCATTACAAGCTCTACGTTTTAAAAGCCTTCTCAAAAAAAGAAAGCTAACAAGAATTTATTCATCTAACTGATCAGTCTTCAGTATTACTTCCCTGCAGACATAAGTAACAATAAATGTCAGACTTCTAAATAAACAGAACAATTAAATGACATAAAATTCATGTCCCTCCAACCTGTTAGTTAAAAGCACAAGAAAACAGCTGAACCCTATTGAATGCCAGCACACCTGAGCTCCTGCAGATAGAGGGGAGTCTAACTCAAGGGCTCTGCAGCAAGAAACCTAAACCTCACAAGGAATCTCAATAAGTAGTAGAAAAGAAAAACAGAAATTGATGTTGCTGAATGACAGACGTAAGTCCTTTTCAGTACTACTTCTTAATCTTCCAAGATTCTGTTCCCTTTATTAAGAAAACAAATCACTCTTCTCAGGCATGAAAAACTGAAGAACCCAAATGAAATAGAAAAATAACATTGTTAAGTAGCATTGTCTGGATATTTATAAACTGTTTGATCAGATCAATACCTCGGAGTAGGTAATTCATGGTCTAATACATAGAATTTTTCTAGAAGCATTTGTCAACCTCTTGTCATGTACTGTCTTTGGCGTTTTTTCTTATTTTTTCAGAAACTCTCCACGTGAGAAGACTTTTTATGTAAGTGCTCAAAGGCTTGAAGAACTGTAAGTAGATCAGAGAGGGTGTGTGAAAACCAGCTAAAAAGTTTTCTAAGTAATTTTATCTACAAATTGCTTGGTTTGGCCCAAGTTCTCAGCCATCTATTTTCATCCTGAAAGCAGCTCATCTTCAGTGCTGGTGGCAAAATTGTTACAAAGAGAGATTTGCTTAGTGCGCCTAATGTTGAAAGCACTTAATGTTCTGAAAAATGAATTTGGAAAACTTCCCAGATTGCACATCTGCCCCTAAAACATGAGAATAATGGACTGAATAGAAGAAGGGAGGATTAAGTGAACACTTGCTATCCTCTGCCTTTCCTTACCTAAACCTGTGTGGTACCTCTGGATAACCTTTATCTTAAGCACTCCCTCACAGAACCCTGGCCACCAGATTTTGAATGCACACCTATCTGACAGGCAGATGTATGGATGTCATACTTCAAATCAGCTGCTTATATGAGCACCGTATGCCAGCAGTTGGAAAGAAGGTGTCATTGGAAGAGAACTCACACTATGAATAATTATTAGCTTGAGAGTTCTTTTCTTGCTGCTACCGTGCTTCTATCTTTTGTGCTAGTGACTCTCATCTTGCCCTGATAGAGCAGAATATTCTCCATGAAGGACTGAACATTCTCTAAATTAAATTAAGGTGGATCACAGAATCACAGTATTAACAGATGAACAGGATTCTCAGATCATCAGCTCCTATTCCTACTTTATGATGCTGTTTCACAGAATGTATTTTCTTGGCCTCTGTCTACTTGGCAGTATGATCCAAGAAGTTTGGCCTCAGCTATTTGCCACTTGGGACAATCCCAAACCATAGAATCATAGAATAAGATGGGTTGGAAAGGACCTCTGTATCGGGGGTACAGCTGTAAACCCCCTAAGATGAGGCCATGAAAAGATCCACTTTGCACAGAAATCACACAACATGAAGACAAAATGAATCTCTTTATTTCAGGATGGGCTAGCTTTTATCTGGTAGGGCATGGAATGCATGGAATTTGGGAGGAATCGTGCCAGGGGAATATCCATACATGGGAATTGGCCTGGAATATATCCAAATATGGGTAAGGAGAGATACAAAAATGAGGGAAAGCTATAAATTTTAACTAACAGGAACCAATAGGCAAAGGGTTTACAATCAGCGAATAGGAAAGGGGCTAACATTAGCTTAAACTGCAGATTACATACAAAGTTAGATTTTTTCTAACAACATTGTTAATATACATAACACTCTTATAATATGAAAAGGCAGTCTCTGAGGTAGGAAGTTATTCGTTGTCCAGTAGTCCAGCTGTATATTAAAGCTGTCTTTTCTTCAGTTCTCTTCAGATGTTCTTTTCCACCACATATAAACCTCTTGTGGAGTATTCCCAACACCTCTGAGATCATCAAGTCCAACCCTTGATCCACTACCACTGCAGTTACTAGACTATGGCACTAAGTGTCCAGTCTTTTCTTGAATGCTTCCAGGGACGGTGAATCCACCACCTCCCTGGGCAGCCCATTTCAATGCCATGATATTTGTCACTGTCAGAAAACATTTTCCTCATAGCCAACCTAAACTTTCCAGGCTTATGTTGATTAGCTCTGATTAGCTTTTACAACAGACATCAGATGAAATTACTTATTTTGTCCTCTGAGTTCAAATCTGGGCATAGAAAAATAAATAGTGAATTTAAAACAGATCTACAAAGGCCAAGCATATCCAATAACAGTTCTAGCTCTACTTATTTATCAAAACTATAGGTTGCTATTTCCTCTTGCTGATTGCCTTTGCTCTTGTTGCTTACAAGCAGAGATGGTGAAAGCCTGCACTCTGAATATCTGCCTCAAGCAGGTATTTACTAATTTATTTTATATTTCAGTTAGAATGATTCCACTGCAGAATGAATGAAGAATTTTAGCTTTTAAAAATATATTAGGATGTCTGATGTTATTTGGAGAACTGAACATTTGTGAGTGAACCTGATATCCAAAACATTTATTTTTTAACTACAAAAAATGATCAAATTTTGTATCAAAATAAAATTTGCTTGGAAATCTGACAGCATCCACTTTGTCAATAACAGTATCTTCCCCAGGTATGTGTTACCACTTTAGGGAGCTACTATCCTGGTAGAAAAAACAATGTAAATACAGCCTGAACCAGTTCACACAAAATTAGCCAAGTATGGGAAATTTGGAGAGCTCTTTCCATCAGATGGAAAGGACCCATCATCTCTAGCTGGCAACCAATGCCCCAGGGCAAAACCCTCTTCAGTGATCATATTTAGATCTAGAATGGAATGTCTGAATTTGATCTTGATGTCTTCTTGCACTGTACATGCTTCCTGGAGCTTAAGCACTATGTTTTCAAATATTTTGTCTGTTTTGTGTGTTATACAGGTCAGGGTCTTGTGCCCTGAACCAGGCTTTCAGTATATTCACTTCCATTTTACATAGAAGGTAAATACAGTAGAAATACATAGTACCCAGAATGGAAAGATGAAATGGATTTTGGGTGCTAGTATGATCTCCCTTGAACTGTCTGCAGTATCTGACAGTCTCCAGCCTCTGGCCAACACCCATTCCTTTTAGAAAGTAAAAAATATATCTGCTATCTGACATAAATTTTGAGAGTTTAAATGGGATCACTGACCACAGTCCCAGTACATTGAATGTTAACTGACATCAATTATTGGAAAGTACTAGTACATTTTCCTTTTAGCAGAAAATATTAAAAAACTACACAGAACAATATCATTTTTAAGGGAAGCACTAAGCAGAAATTACTTCTGAACTATTTCACTTCAAGCAAACCTAGTGGCAGAAAAAGTCAAGGTAAGATGAATAAATAAAGATGTTTTTCTCTTACCTTCTAATTTTCTCCCAGGCCAGTTTGCTCTTATGGGATTTTTGATGATGCTGTTCTTAGCCAAATCTGTCATACCTGAAGGACAAAAACATAGCCAGATGTTTGCCTGTAGACTTTGCAAAAACCAGTAACCAGGTTTTATCTTAAGCTTGTTCTTCTAGTTTGACTGCATAATTTAATTCAGTGCCTGGCATTGAATATGTCTTCGGGTACCAGCCCCAAAACTACTGTCTTTTCTCTGTTTAAAAGTGAGGAGACATTGACTCCTCTCAGATAAGGTATTAAAGCAAAATTCCGTTTATATTTGCTAAACAGAGGGTTGTTACAAGTAAATGGTATGCCCAATTGTACTTATAAAACAAAACATTCATTATAATAATTATAATAACTGCTGCTACTTTGAATTTAGAGATACATATTAGCTAACACAAGACAGAAGCTTTTACAATTAACTATTCAGTCATTATTACGCACACAGTAATTTCTCCACAGTATAATGGCTTTAAAGAAACTATGGAGAGTTAGAGAAGTAAGTGGTTATATCTAAACTGAGAAATTTCTACTTATATGGGATCTATCTACATGTATAGATATTTATACACACACATGTAATTACGAATAAAGAAAGTGTTTCATAGATGCATTAGAATGTTGAACACTTCCAAAGCATTTCCTAGGAATCAGGCTTTTTCACATGTCACACTAAGATATGAGCCAAAACAAGATTACAGCCATAACCAGAAACTGCCCTGTGCAATCAGATGAGTGTCCATTGTGACACACATGAACATGTGCCTGAATGACAGATTTATACACAACAGCTGTGCATGAAGTCTGTCATATAAAATTAAAAAAAAAAAAATTAAGGTAGGTTGCAGTAAGTTTTCACTATTAGTCACTTTGTTAGACATAGGCAATTTGCTTTTCTCTTAAATGTATTATAAGGCTTGCTTATATTTAGAAAAATTATCTGTAACATTCCTTATAAATTTTTAAATGAAAGGATTTTTAAGGCTGGATTTAAAGAAGGTGACCATGGTAAAATGAGCATTTGGGGTTAAACTTCAGAATGTTGTCCAGTCCCAAGCAGTACAAACTGGTGCTCTTATGGTTGCCTGAGCCTGTGGAGGATATTGTGATGGAAAAGCAGCTAATCCATGAAGTTTGTCTCATCTTCTAAAGGTTCTTTAGGGAAACTTCTCTGCAGACACCTTGAGACACCCAAACCTTTTCTCCTGTCACTTCTGTAGCTAGGAATAATCTTAGCTTCATCACCTTTCTCAACAGTCCCTCCCACTCATATTTACAGGGTGTTGAAAATAACATCCAGCCCAGTTGTATCCTTTAGATACTAAAATAATGGGAGCACTATAACCTAAATAAATAAATAGAAATAACTAATATTCAAAATCCACAATAAATAAGCAGAAGGAAAATACAGACTATAGAGTTTCTACCACTGAAGTACCAAGTCCTGTGCCAAAACAGCTGCAATAAAAGTATTTGAGGGATCAGGTATTTTGTAAAACCATTTTTGTTACTTGAATTTACTAAAATAGCTCACACCTTGAAAAATTTTGTCAGCATTATCCAGATTTTCATAAAGGTCTCTATGAAAGTATTATTTGAACTTATACTTTTGGTTCACTCTCTCTTCAATTTTGCTTATCCTTCCCCTCAATACATTATTTTGATCCAATTAGTTATTTAAAAAAATCCTAAAGTGTTCCATAAAAAAGTATGAAGTGCTCTCATTAAAGTACAAATTATTTTTTCTAAAACTTTGTAGAACTTTGTTAATTGGAACAGTTAAATTCATAAATCTCTTCACCTTCTGCTACTCTTTATCTTTTGGGAATCCTTTTTCATGATGTATTGGCATGCTCAAATATACTGTTTTCATTCTTGCATATTTCCAATCTCAGACATGCTGATGACACTTAACTACCAGTTAATAAGATTGGCTCCTAAAGTATCTGGTTTTCAGCCCAGCAGTGAAGCCAGGCCATCATTCTGTCCCATCGATAACAGACTTTTAATCAAACAGAAATAGTGCAGAGTTGTGTCAATTGCTACCTCCTATAAGCAGCACTTTTCTGTGCCAGAGCCCTTTAGTTTGACAAGAGATTCAAATACATCACACACATGGTATTGACAAAAATTCTTTTAAGAAAGACCACTAGTTTTCATATTGAATCCTACCCTGGTTCTGGCAGACTGCCTTATTTGTGTATCTTCATAATCATGATTCATTTTGCTACCTGTCCTAAAGGCCCCACACATCATGCTGATTTGGCACTACAATAAACCTACTCCAAATGCAGTCCAAAGACTTAAATATGTCTCCAAGTCAATTGTGTGAGTGTAGAGTAGTGATTTCCTTGTAGTGCTACAGTATTCACTATATCCCCTAGGTACAGATAGTTAGGGAACAAAAGAGTCATTCTGTCCTATAACTTTCTCTGATAAATAAGATCTAATGATAACAACATCCCCATTGGAAAACACAGACCATTGGTCAAAAACAGTGGCAAAAAAAACCCCAGAATGTTAATTCTCTATTAGTCAGTGGCAATAGACATGTTAGGGTGCAGGATTATTTATTCCCTACCTGAAAATAACTGGTGTGTAATAGCCTTAATGTTTCTTGCTCAGCAGCCAACACATCCAAAGCATTTTATATGCAATTATCATGAAATAATGCACCAAAATTGACCAACTGTGGGAAATATTCTTAGATACAGATTCACAATTGAAGTCAATTAGTTAAAGATTTTTTTAATAAGTTGATTTCTAAACCATAGCTCTAGGATTAGTTTATAATTATTAATAGAGAACATATTAGGACAAAATGTGCTTCTTAATTAATTTCTTTAAATTTACATTTACACTGTCTGGAATTATTTATGTCCAATTTCCACTTCTGGAACCAATCCTGCTGTGAAATTGCAGCTTTCTGAAGCATTTGGCAACTGAGAAACCTAGCTATGAAATTTTGCTCATCATTACATTTTTCTCTTTTCCAATTTTACACTTAATTATAGACCATTAAATCAGTCCCCAGTAAGATTGTCTGTCTTATGCAGAGTGCTTCTTTACCATCATTGACTGAATGTTGGAACACTCAGAATGAATGCCTTTATACATTTATTTGTCATACTACTTGCTGTGGAAAATGCTGAAATTCCTAAAATAGCTTTACAGTCAGAATGCTTGGCAGACACACTCAATCCAAAATTGCCAAGTCACCTGTGTTTGTTGCAGGTTTTCTTCAGTCCCATGTAAAGCACTCTTCTTCCTCCTTCCTTTTTACCCCTCTACCCCTCATCTTTTCAAAATAAGAATATCTCTGCATTCATTTTAATATGTTCCATTGTGGGTTTTTTCCAGAAATCTCTCAGATCATCAAGCTTGGAAGCTATGGTTCACTGCTAGAACTACAACCCTGGCTGTGGTTCCAGCCAAGATGAAAGAGAAATAGATGAGAAACATAAACATAAGAACAAGATAGGAAAAAATTCCCACTTGCTATGCCTATTAAAACACAGGTGAGAACTTTAAAATTGCTATTCTCTCCAATGCTCTAGTAACTCTCAGGCCAACATTTTACACATAGTACTCTCTTCTAAACTTCATTGTAATCCAGAGAGTGCAGAGACCCCAAGTCTGGCAAGCATACTGGGAGCATACGAAATCACACAAACAGCACTAAATCCATAAATTAGCACAGCACCTTGATTTTATCACTCAGAAACCATACAGGGGAGTAGCTATTTTTGTGGGTAATCCATTAATCTCTTCAAATGAGGGACTTCAAATTACGTCCCCTGTTTCCCAGGGGAAAGGAGGTCTATACCATAAGTTAAAGAAAAGCCCTCATCCCGTTTAAGTGGTACAAAGACACGAATAACACACAAACTATCCTATCAGCATAATCTTTTAAGTTTAGTGATTAGGTTAGTTCAACAAGAGACCAAGGCAAGATATCTGGACTGCAGTTCCAGCTACTACCTCGTTATGCTTTTAAAATGAAACATTGCTTGGATAAAACGCAGACATAATGTTTAGAGGACAGAAATCTAGTTCTGCAATAATGAACTGTGTCCGTTTTAATTGTTTATTTTTTTTTTATAAATAGAGGCTTTTTATACTTCCTGTTTCTTATCTTTCTTTTTTTATCTCTACAGGAATACATTGGTAAAATCAAAGATTTGAACACAAGTCCAATAATTTTTCTGAATACATGTCTACTTTTTAGCAGAGTTAAAATAAAACTACCTTAAAATAAACTTATTTTTAAAATAAACTTACCCCTGAATGTTGTGGGGATTTCAGTTAATATGTACTAAAATGTGACCAACAATACAAATACTTTATTTAATTTGGAATTATATACCCTGATTTTACAAGAAAAAAGGCAAATATTAATTTGATCTTATTTCTATTAGCTTGACCAATGTAGTACCAAATAGGTGCAGTAAAGTGGACTTTCTTTCAACCTGACTGTCATCAGTGGGACAGATGCTGTGTCTATGTCACCACCATGGACCCAGTAGGTGCAACACCACTTATAACACAAGAAGTAGACACTGACACAACATAATGAAGATGATGGGGGGAAAAATGATTCACCTGAAACATCCCTGTAGATTTTTTATGTGTTGATAAGAACAGACTAAAGACCATGTTAAACTTCCAGCTCCAATTTCCAATCATATTAAATACATTACCACTAAGGGAAAAAGGAATTAATTTTTTTCCTGAATTGAACATGGTAGAGACTGTTGAGAGAATGTACATCTAACTTCACAGAAGACCTATTCCTGAGTCTTTTACAGAGTAGTGATTCAGTTAATGATGCAGAATATATGAAATAAAAAATGACACATTGTAATGAAATAGTAATGGCCTTGCTGCATAATGTGAATACATCCCTATGATACAGGATAGGTAGAATCAGTCACCTGAATCAGTCTCACCTCCACTGTGCTGAGAAAGCACAATAACAACAGCTGAGGAACATGAATGGAGGGGCAACCAGGAGGGAAAAAAAAATAAATTGAATTAAACAACTAAGGTTTTTTATCTTTCTCCATTAACAGACCACTGGACTAGAAAGTCGACCCTTCAATGGTGAGGGTTACATTTCTGTTTAGGAGACTGTGCCACTTATCGTGATTCAAAGGCAAAATTCCCATACAGTGTATCCCAAGTGAGATCACCAGAATTTGAATAACTTAGAGAATGGCTGTATTGGATGGTATTGGATCATCATTTTCACTAAGTGTGGGTATGTGATGCTGCAAACACTTGTTAAAGCAGCATACCTTGTTCCCTACACTCTCTAGTGACAACGGAGATACTTTATGTAATAAACAGTGTAAAAAGACAACTGTTTTTCATTGTCTCTCATTTCACATATCTGGGGGGGGGGGGGGTTTCTTTTTTTTTTTTCTAAATCTGTTGTTTTATCATACAGGAAACAATTAGTCTCTATTTTAAATAAATTCTCAAAAGGACATTAAAGAGGAGATAGTTTTATTGGTGTGTCCTCATGTCTCTTCTCTTTTATTTATGGCATTATCAAACTCCTGCTTCCCACTATTGCAGGCTGTAGCTGAATTAACTGCTCACCATTTATGATTAGTTGCTCAAAAGAATGCCTATATATCACTGTTCATAAAATTCTCAGACAATTAGGCTGGTTAGTCTTCTTCAGTGCTGTGTTTTTTCATATTACATTTTTATGAAAAATAATCTTGCCTTACATGTGTTCAATTGGGAATAAAATGCTCATAAAATTAAAAAAATGTTTCTTCCATAACTAGAAATTCTCTTAATGTTACAGAATGGAACATAAATCTATAAATTTTAAGGTATAGTATTGCACATTCTAAGAAAAACACAGATCTACAGCTTTCATCCTGATAATTTCCATTCTATTGTTTTGTTTATTTGTGAGAAAACATGACACTCTATTTTCCAACAAGATGTTATTCTAGTCTTATAATGATTATAAAAGAAACACACAGGCTCAAATGTACAGGCATTGATAGTTTTTAGGCACAAAACCAGACTGAAAGATTCTCAGATAAACAGACAATATTTCCTATGACATTGAACAAGATTTTATGCATTTATATTTCATTTGCAAGAAAGAAACTCCTATACTTCTTTTATTTTCATATTACACTTTGCCTACATAGTGGTATCCAGTCTCTGTAATAAAAATTACTCCCTTCACTTTTTGGTGAAGCTCCTCTCAGTGATAAGAGGTAACCTGGCCAATAAGGAGAAATATGTAACTCTTCCACTGTTTTAATCTTTTAAAGGTCTCACCAAAGCATAACCTGTGGATATAAATATATAAATAAAATTAAAACTAATTAGTTTAATTCCTGTCATCACCATAATCAGTGCTGATTACAACATTAAACTTAATAACATTTTCTCAAAGTATACCTCATTTTCATAAAAATAAATTGTCAACCCTCAAATGGGAGTTTTAGATCTAAGCAAGAATCCACTGTTGTAGCTTGTATGTAAACCAAAAAAGCAGTAAGGAGTTAAAAACCCTCTAATTTTCAAAGTTTAGAGAGAGTAGAAATATAACCCCAAAAAGTGCATGGGAAAGTCATGAAAGATTATGGATATCAAAACTAGAGCCAGAATTTTAACTTAAAGAAAACAAGTTTTAAATATGAGGGAACATATCTGATCTTTGAATTATGTTACTGAATATGAGGAGCATTGATTAAAATAAGCATTAAAGGTAGAAAGATTTCTAATTGAACACTGTGTAACAGGAATAACCAGTCTGGCTTCTAGAACAAAAAAATCTGCTTCTATGATAAATCATGATTTTTATAGGTATCAAAAAAGCTACAGGGGGAATTGTGTGAACTTTCATTTATTACTTCTTTGAACTTTCATATAGTTATTGGCAATATTCCTCAGTGTTAAAGAAAATGAATAGGTTATGAATTTTTGTGTGTAACAAATAGTTTCAGGGACTAAAAGACAGAATCAGGAAAACCTAGTCAAATACTAACAATGTGAGGAGGGGAAAACAAGGCTCTGTTTAACACCAATGCCATATTTAATACTTGCCTGAAAACTGTAACTTATTTGCTGTCTTTCAGTTTTTTTAGTATTGACAATATTCACCTGCTAAACAATGAATGACAAGGCTGTTTGCTTGTCCTTGTTTGAGGAAAAGCTTTTGTATATAAATTAATGGACTAGCTTTAAGAAAAACCACAATTATTGAACTTTTGCACAGTTAATAATGTCTTACATTGTCCATACAGGATATCCTTTATCTTCCCCAAGATGAATACAAGCAGATGCTGCTTTTCTTCAGATTCAGAGAAAAGATTTACAGATAATATTTAAATTTTCTTCACCAGTAATATTTGAAATAAATATAATTTTATTTAGCATTTTTTATTTTTACAGGAAAGACTATGTCACCTCCCTTATCCTACCCTTCTCACTATCTCCCCCCAAAAGATGAGCTTTAAAGTACTGAACGACACTTCTTATGTAGAAACAGCAGATCAGCAAAGTACAGAATAAAACATTGGAACATTCTATGAGAAATGTACTGTTTGGTGTAAAGCAATAAACAAGTATTTCACAAAATAAATACCACAACTATAATGTTCCTAGCTCTTTTTATCACTATTGAGTATCTCTTCACAGAGGAACTGGAATGCTCTCAACCAGCATATCACGCTATTTCAAAGAGTTTTCAGGTTAAGTGCTGCATGCACCATTTTTCTAACTGACCAAATGCAACCTATGTTATTAAATAAAAGTTCTTTCTAGCTCACTTTTTCTCAGTGGCTCTAAAGGTTGCTTTTTTCACAGAGGTCTCATGAGAAACCAAAGAGGTTTACAGATGCCTGTGTGCTGAGCTGAAATGTTAAACAATTCTTACTATTTTTTCTGTTATATCAGTCCCACCATATCTTCCCAGAGAAGTTGCATTCAATTAATGTAAGCTGTTGCTTGTGATGTGATTCCTAGTAGCTAAACAATTTTGTGATATCTTTGGAAAACTAACCAAGAACAAACCCAAAACCTTGCAGCCACAAAAACTCCCAAGTTACAGAAACTAAAACTCTGGAGAGAAAGAACATCTTTGGATGAGAAACAATAAAGGAATTTTTATATGGTTTTTTGAACTAGATTGATGGCACATGCATCTATGGAGACTTGTCTTCAGAAAAAAAGTCATTCTAAGGAGAAAAGTACTCCAGATTCTGCCTAGCTTGATATAACTCCACATGTGATAGCTCAGACCAGAAGTGAGCTTTGAAAAGCTCATCTCTGAATTGTCCCAACTGATTGTTCAGGCAAAATTTGGTCTTCTCAGATGAAAGAAAACTGGAAGGTGCATTTCAGGAATGCTGACACTGACTCTGACTCTGACCCTGTCATTAAGGCATGCAGACCCCGGTTATATGAGAGCTCATCAAAACTGAAGTCCCCAAAGTGAGGACTGAGTACTTAATACCTGATATTTCATTGTCCAGATTGCTCCTGTACTCATCAGCCAGTTTCTTTTCCACCTTACACCCAAACTGTATCTTACAAAGTGGGATGTAAGGATGCCTTAGATGACCACATCAAAAGCACTTCATCAGAATTCAATTAAATTAGTCAGGCAAATTTGTCCCTGGTGAAGATATGTTGGCCATTACCAGACATCCTCTTGGGTCTTCAGAGAACTTCTCTGAGTTTAAAAATATATAAAAATTAAACATATTAAAATGGTAAAATATATCAGTTGGTTCCTTTAGGAAGGTATAGAAACTGCAAATTAGTTGCCTGAGCAGGTATAAAGACTATGTTCAGAAAACCCACCTTTCCCCACGTGGTTGGTGACCGCCCGACCAGACACAACCTGCTGGGTGCTTTCAGTGATGAGCACATTCCTGCTCAGTCTGGTACAACACAAGTCCCAGACACATCCAGCCCATGTTAGCAAATAAATAACTGCTCTGTATTTATTCCTGTGTTCTGCTTCCAAAGTAATTTGGGGCGTGGTAAAAGGCACCCAAACACCAGTAACATAGTGATGGTCGGTCACCAGCTCAAATACTATAAAAGGAACTTAAATATTCTGTGCATAAATGAGTTGCCTCAGAAGGGTCATCTGTTTTCATTTCAAGACTTAGATGTTACCTGGCCTAGCCTCCAGCCGCTAGCTTGGAGGGGTGACTGCATTTGGTTCTTAGTGTGATAAGATGTACCTTCCTCTCCTGATGCCTTCAGTACCTCTCCAACTATCAGATGCAGACCAGCCTACTTTGGAAGTGGACCACTGTGATTTGACAAAGTAACAAAATTATAAAACTGAAAAAACCCTTATTTGCATCTTCAAATCTTAGTTATCTTCTTCCTCTCCTTCTCCCTGGCTGCTGTTTCTCAACTCAAAATAAACTTTTCCTTAACTGTGGTAGATAAAATGGTTGCTGTGTTGTCCAGTGGAAAGGGGACCACACAGGATATGACTCTCTCTCTGTGTTTGCAAACAGTAAGATCTACTCTTTCTTCTTTTCCCCTCATGAAAGCTTATTTTCTTATTCCCTAAGCTTGTGCATCATCACACAATACGGCAAGCAGGGCACAACCCAGGAAGTTTTCTTCTCCAGTTTAAGAAAATATTCTGTGCCTTTACCAGCACCATTCCTGGCTCAACTATGCCTTCTAAAGATGAAAAAGTAAAAGTTCATTTTGTGAGCTACTTTCAATTTAATAAGTACTGTATGCTTTTATGGATGCTTTTTCTGTAAGCATCTATATATTGACCAAATCTGATGAAGAAAGGGAAATTAGAGGTAAACTCTATTTCACTTCCCACTGCCTGCAATAACTTGCTTTCAGGAAATGTCTGCCAAAGGACCAAGCCATGCCTCCTGTTCATGAGAAGGTTGTTGAGCTAAGTAATTCTGAATTGGCATTTATAGAAATATATTAGTTAATTGATTTACTTAAGTAGCAAGCAGGAAGATGAGTTATGAGGATAATAGTATAACTATATATAAAAAAATTGCTGGCAGCATCTAATGCAAAGAAAGAGCAGAATTAGGAGAAACAAGGTTACCTTATTCTTTGCCAGTATCTAAGTTCAACATGATTGCACTTCACATACAGTATAAGTCAATGAAAAAACAGTCAGAAAAAGAAGGGTTCCTGATTTGAAACTCTTTGCAGTGACTTCATCTTAAAAACCAGACATGAACACTGTTAAAGTCTGAATACTCGTATGAAGAGAAATTTGAATAGGTAGTTAACAGTTATCATTGATTATACAGTTTGCAAAAAATAAACAAGCATAAAAAAAATAAAATACAAAAAAAAATCTGTCCTTGAAAACTGGAAACCTAGTGCATTGTGTAATGATAGATAATTTATCTTAAACACATAAAGCTAGATGAAATATATCAAGATCCCTGACAAAATCCTACATCTATTCAGCTCATTTTTTATATATGGCTAGGAAAGGAGTGGGCTGAAACTGTTTGAGCCACTCTTCAAAAGCATTTTGAACATTTGCTTAACTTCAAATACTTTTATGCAATTCATTGTGTTGTGCAACTTCCACATGTGCTTAAGAGTCTGAATAGGAATTGCTTTAAATATTTGCTATGTTTGACTAAACTGGGCTGTAAATATATCTGGTGCTTCCCCTGGTGGGAAACAGAACCTGGCAAAGTTGTTAATTAAGGTCTAAACTAAACTAGTCATCTATGTTTCCTTGTCAGTGAAGGGATGATTACTCTCCTGAGGTGATTTTATTTCTCAGCAGAGAACTGTTCCATCTGGACAAGTTTAGGCAGACACATAATGTTTAGATGGCTCCCACGAAGACAGTGCAAAGCCAAGCCTGCTTTAAACGGACTACCTCAAGGTCCAACAGGAGACTAGCAATACCAGCATGGACAGTGTCCTTGCTTCTCATGTCACACTATTCCTGCTTCTTCAGTAAGACCAGGAATGTCTTCATCTGCTTGCATGCAGAACCCAAGCAGAACAATATCATTACCCCTCCCAAAAATACATATTCTTAATCGTTTTTTTTAAGCATAGACTGATTGTCTGAAATGTTTTAAAAGAGTGGACATCAGGCAACAGTTCACGACTGGAAAGAAGTTGGAAGGAAGCAGTGATCAAAGCATCTGAATGCAAAAAGGAGAAAGATTTGGGATTCATCTTCATCCTCAGCAGGCTGCCTACGCAGTCTGCCACTTTTCATGGTACAGAGTCTCAAAAGTAAATTTTCATCCTATCTATTGTTCAGGAAAACCAAACAGTTCAATCCAGGTGTGGAATACAGTGATGCAAGAAAGCAACCTGAAAGTTATCCACAGCAGTGTCTGAGTGAGATGTCAGTGTTGCACTGACAAAACAGTTGTGACAGTGGCAGAGCACAGAACCAGCGAGTAGCAGGCTGTCTCACAGAAAATACTAACATTCTATCTTTTACCTGAATTCTGAATTGGACAAATGTCAAAACCTACCACACAATTCTTCAGAACAGAGAAGCAAACAAATACATTTCGGGATTATAAAATTTAGACTTTTGTGAGAGCATATAAACTGTTATGTAGAGATTGGAGCTCACAGTGAGAAAGACAGCGCTGGTGATGCCTGACCTGGAATAGTCTGTCCAGTTATAGGCTTCCCGATACAAGTCATGGACACACTGCAGGAGGTCCAGTGAAGGGCTGCTAAGGTGATTAAGGGTCTGGAGCCTCTGCCCATGCAAAAAGGCTGAGAAGCTGGAAATGTTTGTTCAGCCTGAAGAAAAGGCTCAGGAGAGATCCCATCAATGTATGTAAATACTTTCAAAGGGGATGTAAGGAAGATGGAGCCAGGCTCTTTTCAGTGATTCTTAGAGACAAGACCAGAGGCAATGGGCACAAACTGAAACAAAAGAGATTCTGTCTAAATGTCAGAAAGACTTTATCTTGAGGGGGACCAAGCAGTGGCACAGGTTGCCCTGAGAGATGGAGAAATTCAAAAGCCATCTGGACACGGTCCTGAGCAACCACCTCTAATTGGCCCTGCTTAAGCAGGAGGTTTGGGTGAGATGACCGCCAGAGGCTCCTTCCAACATCAACCATTCTGTGATTTGGTGATTCTCTCTCTTGTGAGGTTTGTATGTTAAAAAGCTGGTAGCTGTCTAGATATCTGAGCAATGACCTCAGCTGTATCTGCCCCAGTAAGCAAAATGAGTAATGGTCTGTTCATCCTGAGACCGGGCAGTGAATTTTAGTTCATTCTATACAGCCCAAATCCCTTCTTCCAAAAAAAAAAAAGGTGGCTTCATCTATACTACCTTATGATTCACGATTTTTATTTACCCACAAATTAGTACTCTTTGGGGCTAGTGCTAACCAGTAAAAACCAAAAATGTGCCAAGAAGTGCACTAATGACTGAGTATGAATAATCCCATGCCAATGCTAGGTCAACATCCTGGCTTTGTTCAGCCTAATGGTATAGACACAGCTTTCATATTTATATATTTATAACAAAATGAAGGAACACAGCTTTAATTTCACTGTATTAATATTTAGCATCAATTTCCTTAGCAACACCATATTCAGCACTAAATCTTCTAATGATGCCCTTGGTTTGTTATCTAACCAATACTTCCTTTGTTATATAAGATTATTGTCTTCCTACTCTGTCTTTGGTGTGAGATGCTTCCAATACAATCAAGAAAAATTAGGAAAAAACCATGGTTTTTGGCATTACTGTCACCAGATTTGCAACTCTAAATGCACATAGGGAAGAAATCTCTTGAGATTTATGCTACTTTTATGTCCTTTTTTCCATACATTACATTTAAGGACTTAGGAGCTTTCTGTTTTACTCCTGAAGCCTATTATTAAAAATTGAACATATTATTAATAAAGTTATTTTTGCCTGAAATCTCTATACAACTCTAAATATTTGTTTTATAGGAAGATGTTTTCTATGTATTTCAATAAGCATGGCTGAAAAGCTCATTTATAAGCATGACAAAATATAGTGTGCATCACTGATAAAAGGGAAATGTGTGTTATAATTAGATATAAGCATTATCAGAAATGCTGGGCAAAGAACAAGGACAGAAAGCTCTGTATATTTTAAGGCAGAGATTTGTAATTCACATATTTGCCAAAGGAAAGTAGTCACCTCAACTTTATGTTCTAGTCTGAAAATGTATTACAATTCTTTGTTTTCCTTCTGGCTTCACTGGCATCAAATTTAAATATCCATATTCTTACTATAGTTAATCATGGTTTTAACAAATCGAGGGTCCTGTTTCTCAGTGTCAAGAAATAGTAAATATTCTGCAAATACTTAAATAGATCAATATTTATTACTTCTTAAAATATAATTTTATATATACAATTCTTGTTTTGAATATGGACAATGTAGGATACAAAGCTATCGTTCAAAAACATTTTGATTACACTTTCAATTCAGGCAGTGTCTTAGAAAGACTGATGAATCATTCTTTGAAGTGTCTGTTTTTCTAGGAACTAATCAATGTAAACTTTTCCTCAGATGTAGAAAATTGTCCTTCAAGGCAATAAATACTAACAAGAAAGGTCACCTTCACTTCAGATATAGAGTAAATATAATTTCAATGTTATATCTTTTGTTACATCCTGATTAATATATTTAAGTTAATGTTGAGGAGATGAGTTATGGTTTGGCTTCTGTGTGAGTATGAATTTTGCTTTCAAACTATACAGGGTAGTCAGAAATTGTTCTTTTTAATAACGACCTGTTAACACTTTACAGTTTTTAGCCTTTAAACAAGGAAAGAACCTCAAATAACAATAGCTTTTACATTACAATTCCTGTTCAACTCCAGTCCTCCATTTTCCCCTTCTTCCTCTGCCTTGTTTCAGATATTGGCTTTGCAAGGAACATAAAATTTCATCCTATTTGTCCACTCTACATGTCCTAGTCATGTCTTTGAAAATAAGGAACATAATCAAGATATAGATCACTGGGGTGGAAAGCTGGATTCTCATCCTAGCTTTGCCTTGACAGTTTGAAATCTGTGTAAGGATTCACTGAGCTTATTTTCTGCAGGTATAAAGGGAAGAAAAATAACATCTATTATTTTCTCAAGTGCTTTTGGGATTTATAAATGTGTGAAATGTTAGACTGTAATATCCACAAAAAGATATTCTTGATATGTCTCTAATTTCTATAGATACACTTAATAAAATGTTATTTGCTACAAACTAATATCAACAGATCAGAAACATCTTATATGCATATAAATTAACAAAACAAATAATGTTTCATGCTGATAAATACTGAAGACATTTAAAAATTGGAGTTATCTTTAAATCAGGACTCTTCCACTAACCAGAAAATGTGAATATTTTTAGTCATTAATTGAAACGAAAAAAAATTCTCTCTAGATTTTACCTTGCTGTGATGTTTTCACTCTGGCATAGACTTTCTCTTTACACACCTGACAACTTCAGGCTGATAACCATCATAGGTTACCTTGTTTATCCTTATATGCTCATTACACGGATAATTACTTCAAATGTTCATGTTGAACTCCAAATCTCTTATTTTTTAAAACATAGGAAAATAAATGTAGTATGCCTGAAAAATTTTCTTCACAGTCTGGAGCTCTGTGTAGCTCAAACAGTCCTGACTCTCTTAAGTTATAACATCTAGCCTTTAGGTAGAAATATTCTTATGGAAAGATGGTCTAAGTTCTTGAAGTGGGAGGCAATTCTTCTCCAAATTGCGAGAAACTCCAAGAATACTCCATCCAATACTCACCTATGCTCTTTTTTATGTCAAATCTCTCACTGGATCACTCTGTTCACTGGAACACTGAACTATGGAGTTCCCTGGAACTAGAAGTATATTCACATAAACTATGACTGACATGGAAAGAGTCCATTATTTATCTAGAATCATAGAATAGAATC